>JABCKI010005723.1:0-95276 GCA_018282025.1 Sphagnurus paluster
TATTGGGCACTGGACTCACGACTTCATATTCACATTTGATAGATTTTAGGTACCAGCTAAATTGTAAGTATCAGAAAATAAAAAGTTGATACACTAGTGGTTAGGGTCTATATACTCATTAGACAATTTTATATGCTTTTTATATGCACTCTTCTATTTAGCCAAATAAACGGACAGGGAACCAAGGGCATTCAATTAGAAGGTCAAGGCGTTCATTTGCATTGACGTAGCATAGCTTTGATGGGATCGAGTTAGAGTAATCGACTATTGCCTCGATGACACAAAACCGTCATGTTACTCTTATCACCATTTGAAACGGGGTTCAAACCAACATGAGTAACTGATGCTGCAAATTGGGTATCAGCTGCTGCAAATTCAATATTTTAATTGTTGATTCTTGTGATTTCTTGAACCTCAGGATAATATTTAAAGGGTACTTCCGAACACCACCATCTCTTGCTATAGCCTTACCGACCACAAATCACGAACCGCCATGGATGCCCTCCAAGATTCGGATTCCTTGTTTCGCTCAGAGACACCCCCGCCCCGATACCCTGGCACTGACGTCGATGTCTCTACCGGAAACTTACTCAATCAATTCCATCTACCGTCCTTCCACGACGTAATGGCGTTATATGAATATGAAGACTCCATCCGCTTGCCAACGTATCAGACCCGCCCCCTGCGTCGCTACCACCCGTACTGGCAGGTCCGCCCCGTTGCCGCTGGGAGATAGGCTTTCGAGATACTATGTGCGTTGTACCCTCAGCTTCTGTAGCGGTTGAGAGACTGGCACTTAAGCTAAGCAACACTACAGAATACGGTCTTTGACGAGTCTTATGAAGTGCTGGAGGTCCCCCCTTGAGTCTGCGCACTGCCCCCGTAAGTATATCAATATACACAATCCTGCCTTGTTGAAGTTTATACTAGACACCCGGCCACGCGACTGGGCTCGAAGTCGCACACGCCCAAGACCACGCAGATCGACTGGATCCTGCCCCGGTCAGCCCTCCTCTTCCACCCACGACCATAGTGCATACACTTAGCGAAAACGACACCACGTGGGTGTGAATTTGAATACGGAGGAACCAGGGTACCCGCCTCAGATCCATCGTCTCTGGCACATTCTCGTATGTCCGCCATCCATCCGAGTCGTATGTACTGTCGCAGGTTTGATATCTGACGCGAGATTACATCTGTAGCCTGACTTCTTGATGATTGTTGTGCAGGCCACGGAGGTGGCATCGCGGGCCATGGAACGTGTGGTGGTGGCTGGGGACCTGCCTGGACCCGAGGCCGTTATTGATGAAGAGTACGGCCTGCCTGCCCAAAACCCTTCTGCTACCGATATTTGAAATTTTAGTGCCCATTAATGCTAGGCAACAATATACCATATCTCGAAAGGAATTTCTCTAGACATACTACACTCCACACGCCACAGTTATATCAATCTACTAGCTTGCAAATCTTTCGCTATGAAGTATATCAATATCATACTTAGTTTAACCAACTGCCATCGCGAAATCCAGGGGAATTGGCGTCAGACTTAGCATCTCTTGCACACTCCTCATCCCCAAGCTCCCAAATATATCATCAATCTAATCTGCCATACCAGCCTGGATTTTTTGGAGGAGAACCTACATATATAATTAGCCTAGCGGAGAAATAGTATGATTGGATCGAAGAGGGCGACAACAGGATAGCACGATGTCCTCCGACCGATTGAAACTGCCATGTATCTCTTTAAAGTCTACCGTTTTACGGAATTTGCCTATTTCCACCCTTCTCGTGTGCTTTTAAGAAATCGTTTTTCGGACACGAGGCCTACCAGGTCTTGTACACTCAGAATTGAACCATCCTCAGTACCACTCAGCCGAAATCCTGATTGCCATTAAGTATGGAATCAAAATTTCTCATCCTTACTGACCTTGTCCGGTCACAGAATGACCAGCTATTGCAAATACGCAGGCAATTGGACGAGACCATGGTCGTTTAATTGCACTTGCTACTGAATTGACCCGCTTCAACTAACTTGCCAGTGTCTCACAGTTTCGCAATGATCTCCTCCTAGACGAGCTTGAAAAGTTCCGAGATGAATTAAAGTCTCAAATCTTTCAATCGCAGGAACTACTTCCGGTGTCTCCAGCTGAGTACCAGCCTCAGAGCACACAGGCCTTCGACATGGTCAGTTCTAGTCTTGGCGCGGTTTTCCCTATACTAATACATTCAATAGCCATCTATCATCGAATCTCATGAGAGATCGGTTGAGAGCGTAGTGGCTGCAGAATCGGATGTTTCCCCGAACTCAAACTTTGTCAATGAGCCTGGCACCGTTCCTTTGATGGCGTTCTGTAGCGAAGGAAGCCCTTTCAAGTATCTTTCAATGGCTCGGAAGGTCAGTTGATGCCCCTTGGCATCGACAATGTTGAACCCAACAATCACAGGATTTCAAGAATTCCTCCGGCACAAAGTGAGCACACTTGTGACTTACTTGCTTGTATTCATGAATGATTGATTGCGTCCCCAGAGCTTCTATAAGTCTACTCCCCGTTGGCCCAACAATGACCTTCGATGACGAGAGCCGAAGCGAGGGAACATTTGTTAAACCGGAGCATTACTTTCATATAGACTCTGCAGGCCAGTTACAGAAGGTAGAGTACGAGAAGGGCAAATGGATCAAACACCCTATGAACAAGGCGGAGCTCATCTGGACAAATGGGCCCAACACTTTCTATCTAGGTACATACGAGAAGATCCTTGCCAGATTCCTGAGCGCAGCAGAATTCTCTGAACTATCTGATAAAGTTGCACTTTCAATTCAACCTTTTGCCTTTATGTTATTGATTGAGAAACTATCTTCCAGATGAAGAAAGAAATTTATGCACTCTCATTCACCGGTGGTGGTAACAGGCCGAAGGACTTGAATATGCGTTCTATGTATGCGACTGGGGAACTGCAAGCCATCGAAATTCGTTGTCGGCGCTTGGGCTTTAATGAGGAGTTTAATCGATGTATCTTCAAAGCTGCTGGACTTCCTTATGTCTCCCTGCAGCCCGCAGATACTAATGCAACCGATGGCAGTAGGCCGTTAACTGTCATAGTGAGTCGATCACGGAGTGTCATTATTTTGTCAGCGATTATCCGTCCGATTTTCTGACCGGTGCTTCACTCTCCCTTTTAATTTCAGGAAGCACCGGTAGACAACATTCAACCCAACATTTCACCACGTGCATATCAGCTCAACAGTCTAACCAACACAACGTTACACAGAGCGCAGAAAGTAATTGGTGGTCTTCTAAACTTGAGTCGAGTTGCGTAAACTAACTATGCTTTTGGACTATTCAGGAGGGTTTTATAAAGTCAGTATTTAATTCACGTGCTCGCATATACCGCCACTACCCAGTCCACATAAAAGAGGCCTGAAACTCCACATTAAGCATGAAGAATTCGTGTTTGACCCGTATGACTCCAGCCACGGATACCAGGTTATCGCAAAGCAGCGCCTCGGTTCGATGAAGCGTGGTTTTCCTATCACACATCCGACGGTTGAGCACCAGATGGTGCGATACCAGGAAATCATCGTGTGCCAAGGGGAGCAATATTACCACCTCGGAACCTACAAGCCAGTGTCACTGCGGACACTTGAAGTATCCGAGTTTGAGAAACTGTCGCCGCAGGTGAGTAATCAGTTTCGTGACGAGTAGCTAGTGGGAAAATGCTTAAAATCAGCATCGCAGATTAAGGAGCGCCTGTACCAGGCAACTGTAATGGGAGGGGACGAGAAGGCGACAGCTGCTAGGGCAGTCCTTGATATCGAAGGCAACTACGCTTCTGGGGTTTTCAAGGCCGCGCGACTGGACTTTGAACGCGTCGGCCTAAACGCCGACGTCCAGAGTTTCCTTGAACATTTGTCTTCAGCTACTTCACAGGGGTAGGAGGATATATACAAGTATAAGCCCATTGTATAGGAGATTGGACCCCAACATGAGACAGATATGACAGACTGGCTATGCAATTGATGGAGATCAGCCTGTCTTCATACCACTAGTACTAATGTCATTCTCTTCTGCTCCAAGGGCCAAGTTACATATACGATGTTTGTGCATGCGACGGAGGCGGCTTCGCGGGCTGTGGAGCATGTGGTTGTGATTGTGGTTGGGGGGGCATACCTGGCCCTTGGGCTGCTCGAGTTGGAAAAACACCCGGTTGCTGCTGAGCGCTGAGCACTGATGGGTGAAATTGCCCACAGATGCTATGTCCAAGCAATCGTCTACCATATCTCAAAACGGAGCTTCTCTTGCTGCACTACAGTATATACCCTCCTATATTCTACCCTGTAAGTGTTATATCATGACCATCTAGGATCGAACATTCAGAATCATAATGACCATTAATATTCATAAAAGTGTGATTCAACTCGACGACAAGTGGCTGTCCGGTAACACTATATCTGGGCTCAGGACAGAAGGGACCGTATTGCTCGTGGTGGTGGTGGCCTTTTGCTCTATCGCGTCAAGGCTGGTACATCAGACAGGGGCGGCGTAAACTAGGGGCGCAGCTTGAGGAAGAGATCAAAAAAGGTGAATGTTGCACTGCGCGCAGCTGAGCGCGTCAAGCGAGTCTTCGAGGGCCTGGGAAGGCCGCGGGTGGAGGTGGGCGAAGGGTGCGACGGGGGGTGGGCACGGAGGGCCTGTGTGTTATGGGGGTCGGGTCAGGTCCTCAGTGTATTCGTTGCGGAAAAAGGTGCGCTTGGCGGCGCGGGGGCTCACTATCTCGATTCTGTGTTATAAGCACGCCCAATAGTAAAACCGGCGCACACAACTTGATAGATTACCAGCGCAAGTCAGTGGTATAATAAAATTGTCCTCGGTTAGCCTTCGACGACGGCGGAGAGATCAATTGTTAAAACTCTGAAATTATTTGAATACGCGGGCGAGTAGTGAGCAATCCTGGGGGGATTTCAGTTCAAATCGCAGAGGTCAAGAGCAGAGCTTACTGGCAGTAGTTATTCATGACAGATTGATCGCAGCTGCTCAACGAAGAAGCAGGCGAAGGGCTCGAGAAAAGTCGTAGTTGAACCAACAATCATTGTGCGCTAGTGACCCAAAAGTGAAGTGCCTGATCCTTCGGATTCGAGAGAAAGATTTGAATCAGACTGGGTATGCGCTCTCCACAGATTATAACACGATTGTGAGGACACTCGTTAAAAAGGATTGTGTTCTTGAGCTAATTATTCAGGAAAGAGAGCTCCGCTGAAGCAGTTTCAGGCCCTTTAGTAGCAGGTGGGGGAATCCAAACGTCTTCGATAGCTGGGACGAATCTTGAGGCCATTGTGGGAAAGATTTTTGTCGAGTTTTCATGGACCGTGCATAGTCATTGGGCATTATTCTGAAGAAAAAAAAAGGCCAAAGGAGAATTAAAAGTAACTGTCTTTGAGTCTGCAGGAGGCTTGCTGGAGGGTTGGAACCTTGGCCAAGTGATCGATTGGGAATTTGTTATTGGGTGTCGGACTTGTCCTTGATCCTTCGTATTCGAGAGCCAAGACTGGTTATGCGCTCTCCTCAGGTTATGTGGGGCTTTCGTGATCTAACATGGGTGGCAGAATCACTAAGGATTTTGAAGACCATCGTTAAAAACGTTGATGTTCATGACATAGTAGTTCAGAAATGAAAGTTCAGCTGAAGCATATTCAGGCTTCTTGAGTTCATTGCGGAAATCCAACCATCTACAGCAGCCGGCAGGAAGCCTAGGGAGGCTACCTTCAGATCCATTCCAAGGAAGTTTTTGACGAGTTTTCACAGGTTTTCACGGATCTTGCACAGTCATTGGGGGTAAAAAGTAGGTGATATTTTCTGCAAAAAAGGCCCATAAGAGAATTACAAGTAACAGTCTTTGAGTTCATAGGAGGCTTGCTGGACACTTGGAACCTTGGCCAAGTGATCAATTGGGAATTTGTTATTGGGGAATCGCGGGTGCGGACTTGAATCGTGTCTTCCACACTCCGACCCCCAAACTCCCCGCCCACGTCTCTCTGTCAACCCAAACATGCCGTTAACCCATCTCATCGACATGTATTTTTTTTGGAGGAGAAGCCATACCCATTGCTGTCTCAGCCCGGAGGACCAAGCCCTCACACACAATCAATTTCAACACGACACTTTGCGCATTCGCCGATTTCTTTGTCGCTCAACTGTCAATGAGCTGTCGACGTTAGAAAGTACTCAAATATCGGCCCGAGACTGGCATTTACCATCGGGAGCGGGGAGACAAGGGCGACGGTTCAAGGAGTGGGGCGAACCACCACACCGTCTGGGGGAGCAAATGATCAGCATTGACGGCCTCAATTTAGTCGCTCACCGAAACCCCGCCGCTTTTGATTGCTAGGGGCCACAGGAGACTCAGAGCAAGGGGGAAGGGGTGGTCTGGAACCGCGCAAAGTGAGTCTCATACTTAGGACAGCTATACTTTCCATGTTGCTAAGATCACCCTCTTGCGTGTCTTCTTTTTCTTCAAACTCTGTTCTGCTTGACGGGGAAGTGTTTGCCTCCCCAGAAACTCTCTATATCCGGGTAGAGTACCGCCGTGCACAAGGCTCGAGCCAGATTATTTTGGCCATAGATGGTGCGGGCTTACATTTTGCATTCACATATGCGAGGCGCTTCTGGGGGGCTAATAGCTTTGTTCTTTGCTTTATTCACGATCAGCACTCTGGGGACTTGCGATGACTTGCGACTTGGATATTGAGCTATGGCGGCTTCGTCTTGATTCTTCAGCATGTTGATGGTGTTTCATGTGTTGAAAAGGTATTTGATTGTTTTTTGGGTCTTGCTGACGGTGAAATAATCTGTTCATCCCACAGATACAGCGCACAACGCGTCCTGATTATTGGGGTCAGTGGTGGTGAGAAACTGCAGGAAGCCGCGTGACTCACGGGATATATACTATGGTCACAGCCACGTGCCTGTGACGCCATGCGGAACCGCGCATTTGTGGGTAGGAGGATGGGGGTGAAAGCAGAAAGCAGGGAAACTGAGCAGCGGATAAAGCTGTATGTCCTGATGGGTTGGAGGACGGTGAAGACATAATGAGAAAGATTCACTATGCCGGGGTGCATGGAGAGACCGGTGTGGACCACTACGGTACCGGTCTTCCAGTGGTTCGTTCGATTGGCCTATGAAGCAATCATCCGTTGCAGAAGAGCACCTCCAAATGGAACAATCCGGGGGGGGAGAGGGGCGAAAGAAAATAGTCGAACAGGTGCTGGGGGACATTCAGCTGCACCATGACCGAGAGAGTCATGCTCGTTGTGAAGCGGTTCAAGTATCCTGCACGGAAGATCGTTGGGAGACTGGGTGAAGAGGGTGATTCCTGGCTCTGGTGTGTAGAGGGAGGTCGAAGAAGCTTAGAAATGGTGGTGGGACATTCAGGTTCTACTCAGGCATGGATATCCTGTCCAATGGATGTCTACGGACGACGCTGCGATGATAGCCTGCGATATGCGTGGTCCAGTCGAAAGAACCACCGCGATCATTGGCCTGGAACAGCTGGATTGCCGCGAGGACTGGAGAGAGTTTGTCGTTGTGGATTGGAGTTGTAGGATGTTACAACCACGGACACTGGCCATGGGAAATACTTCAACAGAACGACTCCCCTTGTCTACGCAAGGGCTACATCGACACGATCCCCGCACAGGAGACCGCCTCAACTCGACACTCCCAATCCGAAGTACGCCTCCACCATTTGCAATTCTGCACGGTCCGGACCCCGGAAGCAATTTCTGCTTGGGACCGCGGCGACTTCGATTCAAAAGACAGTACCAAAGAGCGAAATGGGGCAGGCCGGTGACTCGATTCCAGTGTTACGAATGGGCTCAAGGCGGACGGGGAGTCGGTGTTAATTCGCATTAGGTACGTGCTGTTGCAAATTCAATATTTTTTGTTCTCTGATTTTTATTATTATTGGACCCTAGGACTACGGCGAATATTGTTTAAAAAGGCGCCTCCGAATTTGCCATCTTCGCAACCACCACATCCAGGCCTCTCTGTGTCGTCTCCCGTCTCCCGTCTACGATGTACAGCGACGCCATTCACATTCATGTACCGAGGTATCAGACGCACGCCGTGCGGCGCTACCATCCTTACACGTACCCATGCTGGCACGTCTTGTCAAAAGATGAGATTGCGATTTACCATGTGCATTTCTGTGTTCAGCCTTTTTTTTTTTTTTTTTTTTTTGCCGCTTCTTATTTTTTGATGTGATAGACTGCGGTGTTTGACAAATCTTGTGAAGACGATGTACCCCCCAGTCCTGTGGGTACCTTGGTCTTACGATGTGGCATCACTCAAGTATATCAATACTACCAGGCCCATCTTGCCCAAGAAAATATAGATATTGAAGCACTGATCCCTGCGGCAGTGGTCGGCCCTCCTCCCCCACCCGCGCCCGTTCTAGCACCTGCTCCTGGCGACGAGGACGCTATGGTAGTGAACGTGAACGTTGATGTGAATGGCAACGTGGAAGAGCAGTACGGGCATAGGATGCGTCGTCTCTGGCATCTTCTCGCACGTCCACCCGATATGCTTTAAGCAGGTGTCATCTAACGCGAGATTATATGTGTAGCCCGACTTGGTGATGATGCTGGTGTAGGCGATGGAGATGGCCTCGCAGGCTGTGGAGCGTGTGCTTGTGGTTGGGGGTATACCGGGTCCTTTGGCTGCTCTGGAACGAGAACCGGTTGCTGCTGACGGCTGAAATTCTCCGTAGATGCTTTGTCGAAGCAACAGTGTACCATGCCCCAAAACGGAACTTCTATTGCTGCACTACAGTATCCTATCTTCTACTGGGTAGTATATCACCTACTATTCGTGATCGCACATTCTCAATGATCATTATTATAATATCCACAAAAGTGCGAGTCGACTTCATGACATGTGGATACTGTCACGATTAGGGCTTAGAACAGAAGAGCCTGCATTGATGTGGTGGTGGCCTTTTGCTCTATGGCGTCAAGGCCTGCACCAGCATACGGGGGAAGGTCCAGCTGAGGGAACAGCTCAAGGAAGAGATCAAGAAGGAAAAGGACGAGGTATGGCGCGCAACTGAACGTGTCTTCGAGGGCCTACGAAGGGCCCGGGGTATCCGTTGGGGAAGAGGGTGCGCTTGGCAAAGTGGGGGTTTACTATCTCGATTCAGTCCTGTTAACAAGCTGTGGTCAATAGTTAAACCGGAGGATCCAACTTGATAACCAGCGCAAGTGGCCCTTTTAGTGGTATACTAGAATTGTCCTCGCTTAGCCTCTTGAACCACGGCGGAGAGATCAATGTTAAAATTCTGAAATCATCGGAATGCGCGCGTGAGTGTTGAGCGATCCTAGAGAATTTTCAGTTAGGTCGTAGAGGTCAGAGCAGAACTTACTGGCAGTAGTCATTCATGACAGATTGATCCCAGCTGTTCAACGAAGAAAAAAGCGAAGGCTCGAGAAAAGTCGTGGTTGAACCTATAATCAATGTGCGCAAGTAACCCGCAAGTGACTCTGAAGTGCTTGTTCCTTCGAAAGATGTGATCAAGACTGGGCATGCGCTATCCACAGACAGTCGTTAAAAATGATTATGTTCGTGGCCTATTGTTCGGGACTGAAATTTTCGTTGAAGCATGTTCATGCCTCTTCGCAGCTAGTGGGAATATCCAAATTTCTGTAACAGCTGGGATGCCTGAAGCTGAAGGCTGAGGATGCTACCTTCGGATCTATTCGAAGGGATTCCCCCCCCCCAGTTTTCGCAGACCTTGCACAGTTATTAGGGTAAAAATATGTGATTATTCTGAAAAAAAAGGCCGAAGGAGAATTACAGATGACAGTCTATGAGTCCATAGGAGGCTTGCTGGACGCTCGGAACCTTGGCCAAGTGATCAATTGGGAATTTGTTATTGGGAAATTGCGGGTGTCGGACTTGAATCGTGTCTTCCACACTCCGACCCCCAAACTCCCCGCCCACGTCTCTCTGTCAACCCAAACATGCCGTTAACCCATCTCATCGACATGTATTTTTTGGAGGAGAAGCCACCTACGCATTGCCGCCTCAGCTCGGGGGCCCAAGCCCTCGCACACAATTAATTTCGACACCGACACTCTGCGACTTCTGTGTCGCTCAGCAGCCAGCTGACAATTGGCCATCGTCAGAGGTGGAAAACATGTCAAAGGGCTCGAACATCGGCCTGCTGTTACTGTTCACCATTGGGAGGGGGAGGCAAGGGCGATAGGTCAAGGAGCGGGGTGAGCCATTACACCGTCTCGGGGGAGCAAATGATCAGCATCGATGGCCTCAACGTACGCAGTCGCTCACCGACACGACGCCGCTTTCAAGTGCTATAGAGGTCGCAGGAAACTCAGTAGGGGGGGAGGTCTGGAACCGCGCAAGGTGAGTCTCATCCTTAGGACGGCTATACTTTCCATATCACTGAGGCCTTCCTCTTGCGGGCGCTTTGTCTTCTTTTTTCTTCAAGTCAGGAAAACGTTCGCTCTCTTCGTTTCAGCACCCAGCTTCTAAGAAAAATCGCAAACTCTGTTCTGCTTGGCGAGGAAATATATGGCACCCTAGCAAACACTGCACCGGGGTATAGCACTGCCGTCCACGAGGCTCGGGCGCAGGGCGGGTTATTTCAACCGTAGACAGCGCGTGCTTACATTTTGCATTCACATTTGCGAGTGTCTGGGGGGCTAATAGTCTTGGTTTTTGTTTTATTCAGGATCAGCACCTTGAGGACTTGCGACGACTTGCGGCTTGAGTATTCAGCTCTGGCGGCTTCGTCTTGATTCTTCACGATGCTTTTGGTGTTTCTTGTCTTTGCTTCTAGAGGTACTTGATTGTCTTCTGGGTCTTGATGAACATGAAATAACCCGCTCATCTCACAGATGAGCACGGATAAAACGCACAACGCGTCCTGATTAGTCAGTGATGGTGGAAAAACTGGCGGAGACAGCGTGACTCACCGCCTATATGCTACGGTCACAGTCACGTGCCTGTGACATACTGTGGAACCGCGTTATTGTGGATGGGAGGCGATTGGTGAAAGAAGGGGGAGGAGGGGATAAATTTGGGTTGTGTGTTCAGAGAGATTGGATGCCGGCGAAGAAGACGCTTGGAAAAGATTTCACCATGGCGCCATATGCAGGAGTGCATGGAGAGACTGGTATGGACAAGCTCGACGAGCTATGGTCTTCCAGTTGCTGGGAGGCGGATATTCGGGGGTTCTGCGAATCAATACGCTGCAGAAAAGTGTCTCTAGCGGGACAAATCTGGTCGGTGGGGTGGACGGAGGCGGCAGGAAACAGTGGACTTGGTGGCGGGGCATCCAGCTGCCCCAAGACCCAAGTGACCCATATTCGTTTGTGAAGCGGACGGCATGGGCCTCTTACGCACACACACCTTTCCGACGAACGGGCGTCCGTGCATGGCACTGCGGCTTGCAGCAGACATGCTTCACTCAGGCAGATGATATCATCACTCGCTTGGGCAGAGCGCTAGACTGCGGCACGGAGAGAGACGGCCATGTCTTGAGGTTCACAGTTCGAGCATCCTGCGTTTGGGAGACTAGCAGAAGAGAGTGGTCGCTGGCTATGGAGAGAGGTTGAAGAAGCTTGGAAGTGGTGGTGTGACATTCAGGTTCTACCCAGGCATGGATATCCTGGCAAACAGATGCGCACGAACGACGCTGTGCTGAGAACCCCCGATACGCGTGGTGCAGTGGAACGAACGGCGTGATCACTAGCCTGGAACGGCTAGAGTACCGTGAGGAAAGAGACGGCCTTGGGAGAGTTTGCTGTTGTGGATCGCGGTCGCAGGATGTGACACCCATGGACGATGCTCGACGCTCGACATCAGTACTGGGCACGGGAAATCCTTCACCAGAACGACTGACCTTGTCCGCGCCGAGGGTTACAGCAGCACGATCCCCGCACAGGCGACCGCCCTTCGACGTTTCCCAATCCGAATATGCCTCCGCCGTTTGCAATTCTGCACGGTCTGGATTCCGGAAGCAATTTATGCTTGGGACCGCGGCGACTTCGATTCACATTCACGTGGAGGCGAGATGGGGCAGGCCGGTGACCATGACGAAATCGATACGCTCCCTGCGACGTATCCCTGTACCTGTACCCCGTAGTATGGCGGGTGACTCGATTCCGATGTTACGAATGGGCCCAAGGCGGACGGGGAAGCGTATTATTCATCATTAGGTACGTTGCTGCAAATTCAATATCCAATATTCAATATTTACGGGGTTTCTGAATTTGGTTTTTTTTTATTGGACCCTAGGGCCAGGGCGGATATTGTTGTTGTTTAAAAGGCGCCTCCGAATATGCTGGGGCCGCTCTGCAACCACCACATCGAGGCCTCTCTCTCCTTCTCGTCTATCATTTACTATGGACAGCGACGCGATTCACATTCGTGTACCGAGGTATCAGAAACGTGCCATGCGGCGCTACCACCCATACGAATACCCATGCTGGCACGACCCTTCAGAAGATGAGCTTACGATTCACCATGTGCGCTCCCCCAGAGCTTTTTTTTGCCGCTTGCTTACTTTTGTGACGCGATAGACAACGTTGTTTGACGAAACTTGTGAAGTGGAGGAGGACAATCTGCCCCCTGTTCCCGTGAGTATCACACTCATACACGGGTCCGCATTATTACTCAAGTCTATGCTACCAACAGCCCCTTCATCTCGAGCTTGCCCGTGCTCAAGAAAACACGGATACGGATGCGGAGATCCCTGCCGGCCCTCTCCTGCCTGTAGCGAACGCGGGCGAAAACCATGGCGCAGGTGCAAGAGAGTTGGACGTGAACGTAGATGAAATCGTCGAAGATCAGTACCGACCTTATATGCGTGGACTATGGCTATGGCGCCTTCTCGTACGTGCACGTACACTGCCAGAGCCGTGTATCTGCTGTCTGACGCGAGATTACACTTGTAGCCCGACTTGGTGATGATGCTGGTGCAAGCGATGGAGGCGGCGTCGCGGGCTGCAGAGCGTGTGGTTGTGGTTGGGGGTATACCTGGTCGTTTGGCTGCTGTCGGGCAAGACCCGGCTGGTGGTGGTGCTGATGCCTGAACTTTGCTCGTGTGCCCGCCGATGCCAAGCGCTAGATGATATAGCATCAAGGTACCATATATTGAAACGGAATTTCTCTCGCTGCACCACAGTATATTACTCTCCCAACTTCCACTGTGTATATCTAGGATCGTACATTCGCAACAATCATTAATATTCATAAAAGCATGATAAAGCGCGCTGCAAGTCAATGTCACGACATCTGGCTGCTTGCAATATATTGTCATCATCGGACCGACAACAGAAGGATTGCTGGCGGTAGTGACGTTGGCATCAGGGCCGGTCCTAGCGAACGGGGGCAGCACGAGCTTAGGTAACAGCTCGAGGAGGAAGAGATCAAACAGGAAGGGAAGAGAACGAGGTGGATCTTACACAGCACGCAGCTGAGCGGAATAGGATGTATTTGGCAGTGCAGAGGTTCACTAGCTCGATTTTGCGCTGTGAAGATGCCGAAGTGGTCAGCCGTAAAAGTGGAGCATTCAACTTGATAAATTACCAGCGCAAGTGGCCCTTTTGGTGGTAGAATAAAATTGACCTCGCTTAGCCTCTTGGACGACGGCAATAGTGACAGTCAAAGTTGTTGCTTCATGGTTGGATTCTATGTGCGATTTAAGTAAAACGAGTTCAGACGTTTGAATGCAAAGTGAATCCTTCTGAATCTTCATTCAACTTTGACCGAAGGTTCGATCATCCACCGAGATTCACAAAATTGACGATTTGACACTGGCCCGAATCAATTTCTGAATCTTCGATACGAATCCCCACGAAGCGACAGCGTCGACTATCACTGATGTTAGAACTCTGAAATTATCTGAATGCGCGGGCGAGTGGTGAGCGGTCCTAGAGACTTTTCAGTCAAGTCGTGGAGGTCAAGAGCAGAACTTACTGGCAGCAGTCATTCATGACAGGTCAATTCCACGAAGAAAAAGGCGAAGGGTGGGTCGAGAAAAATCGTGGTTGAACCGATAATCAATGTGCGCAAGTGACCCGCAAGTGACTGTAAAGTGCTTGTTCCTTCGGATTCGAGATATGATTAAGACTGGGTATGCGCTATCCACAGACAGTCGTTAAAAATGATTGTGTTCATGACCCATTGTTCGAGACTGAAAGTTTCGCTGAGCCGTATTCAGAGATATTCAGGCCTCTTCGCAGCTAATGGGGAGCTCCAAATGTTTGTAGCAGCTGGGAGGAACCTTGAGGAGGCTACCTTCACTGGATATATTCGACGAGATTTTCCCCTAGTTTTCGCAGACCTTGCACAATTATTAGGGTAAAAATATGTGATTATTCTGCAACAAAGGCGAAAGGAGAATTAAAAGCGACAGTCTTTTGAGTTCGTAGGAGGGTTTGCTGGAGCCTTGGAGCCTTGGCCTGTTGATCGATTAGGAATTTGTTATTGGGTGTCGGACTTGAATCGTGTCTTCCACACTCCGACCCCCAAACTCCCCACCCACGTCTCTCTGTCAACCCAAACATGCCGTTAACCCATCTCATCGACATGTATTTTTTGGAGGAGAAGCCACCTACGCATTGCCGCCTCAGCTCGGGGGGCCCAAGCCCTCGCACACAATTAATTTCGACACCGACACTTTGCGACTTCTGTGTCGCTCAGCAGCCAGCTGACAATTGGCCATCGTCAAAGGTGGAAAACATATCAAAGGGCTCGAACATCGGCCTGCTGTTACTGTTCACCATTGGGAGGGGGAGACAAGGGCGATAGGTCAAGGGGCACCACACCGTCTGGGGGGAGCAAATGATCAGCATCGACGGCCTCAACGTACGCAGTCGCTCACCGACACGGCGCCGCTTTCAAAAGCTAGGGGCGGCGGGAGACTCAGAGTGGGGGGAGGTCTGGAACCGCGCAAGGTGCGTCTCATCCTTAGGATAGGACGGCTATACTTTGCATATCACTGAGGCCCTCCTCTTGCAGGCGCTTTGTCTTCCTTTTTCTTCAAGTCAGGAAAACGTTCGCTCTCTTCGTTTCAGCATCCAGCTTTCAAGAAAAATCGGAAACTCTGTTCTGCTTGACGGAAAAATATACGGCTCCCCAGCAAACACCTCCACAGCGGGGTAGGGCACCGCCGTGCACGAGGCTCGGGCGCGGGGCGGGTTATTTTAACCGTGTACGGTGTGTGCTTACATTTTGCGTTCACGTTTGCGAGTGGCTTCTGGGGGGGCTAATAGTATTGAATTTTGCTCTATTCAGGATCAGCACTTTGAGAACTTGCGGCTTGAGTATTCAGCTCTGGCGGCTTCGTCTTGACTCTTCACGATGCTTTTGGTGTTTCTTGTCTTTGCTTCCAGAGGTACTTGATTGTCTTCTGGATCTTGATGAACATGAAATAACCCGCTCATCCCACAGATGAGCACGGATAAAACGCACAACGCGTCCTGATTATTAGGGTCAGTTGGTGGTCAAGAAACTGGCGGAGACAGCGTGACTCACTGCCTATATGTTATGGTCACAGTCACGTGCCTGTGACATACTGTGGAACCGCGTGCGTTATTGTGGGTGGAGGCAATTGGTGAAAGGAGCAGGAAGGGATAAAGTTGTGGTTGTGTGTTCAGAGAGATTGGAGGCTGGCGAAGAAGACGCTTGGAAAAGATTTCACCATGGCGCCATATGCAGGAGTGCATGGAGAGACAGTCGCATGGACGAACCCGATGAGCTATGCTCTCCCAGTTCTTGCGAGGCAGGATACCTGAGCGTCCTACGAAGCAATCCGCTGCAGAAGCGCGCCTCCAGTGTATAAATCCATCTGGTGGGGTGGAGGGAGGCAGAAGGAAATAGCGGACCAGGTGCTAGGACATCCAATGCTCTATCGCCGGGACCCATTGTGAGCCCTGAGGCGGACGGCATGGACATCCCAACCACACGCCTTTCCGGTGTCCTAGGAATCAATCGGCTGAAGAAGAGCGCCTCTAGGGGAACAAATCCGGACGGTGGGTTGGGTTGGAGGGAGGCGGAGGGAAATGTGCTAGAACATGTAGCTGCTCCATGACCGAAGGGACCATATTCGTTTGTGAGGCGGACAGCATGGGCATACTACGCACACACACCTTTCCGACGCACGGGCGTCTATGCAAGCCACTGCGACTTGCGGCGGACACGCTTCAGTCATCACTCGCCTGCGCAGAGCGCTAAGCTGCGGTGTGGGGGGAGACGGTGTTGTGCTGAGGTTCACGGTCTGAGTATCCTGCGTTTGGGAGACTAGCAGAAGAGAGTAATCCCTGGCTCTGGTGTGGAGAGAGGCCGAAGAAGCTTGGGAGTGGTGGTTGGACGTTCAGGTTCTACCCCGGCATGGATATTCTAGCAAACAGATGCCCACGAACGACGTTGCGCTGATAGCCTACGATACGCGTGGTCTAGTGAACGAACGACGTGATCATTGGCCTGGAACGGCTGGATTGCCGTGAGGAAAGAGACGGCCTTGGGAGGGTTTGCCGTGGTGGATTAGAGTCACAGGATGTTACGCCCACGGACGACGCTCGACACCAGTACTGGCCACGGGAAATGCTTCACTAGAACGACTGCTCTTGTCCGCGCCGAGGTCTACAGCGGCGCGATCCCCGCACAGGCGACCGCCCCATAATTCGACATTCCCAATCCGAATCCGAAGCCGAGGGAGCGACATTCTGCCTCCGCCATTTCCAATTCCGCGTGGTCTGGATTCCGGAAGCCAATTTTCTGCACGGGGCGGCCGCGGCGACTTTGAATTCAGAAACAAACACATGGAGGAACACTGGAAACTGGACCAGCAAAATGGGGCAGGCCGGTGACCACATGCCCTTAGCCCGTAGTATGGCGGGTGACTCGATTGCGATGCTGCGATTTACGAATGGGTTCAAAGCGGGGACGGGGCGGCGTATTATTCATCATTAGGTACGTACGTTGCTGCAAATTCAATATTCAATATTTACGGGGGTTTCTGAAATCGGTTATTTTTTTATTGGACCCTAGGGCTAGGGCGGATATTGTTGTTGTTTTAAAAGGCGCCTCCGAATATGCTGGGGCCGCTCTGCAACCACCACATCGAGGCCTCTCTCTCCTTCTCGTCTATCATTTACTATGGACAGCGACGCGATTCACATTCGTGTACCGAGGTATCAGACACGCGCTATGCGGCGCTACCACCCGTACGAGTACCCATGCTGGCACGTCCCTTCAGAAGACGATTTTGCGATTTACCATGTGTGTTTCTGTGTTCAGTTTTTGTTTGCCCGTTGCTTACTTTTGTGACATGATAGACTGAGGTTTTTGACGAAACGTGTGAGGTAGAAGACGATGCGCCCCCTGCTCCCGTGCGTATCTTACACATACACATTCTGGCATTGTTACTCACGTCTATGCTACCAACAGGCCCCCCCTGATCTCGAGGTTGCGCGTGCTCAAGAAGACACGGATACGGATGCACCGATCCCTGCCGCCCCTCTCCTGCCCGCAGCGGACGCGGGTGAAAACGACGGCACAGGCGCAGGGGGGGTAGACGTGAACGTGAACGTGAACGTGGAAGACCAGCAGCGACTTTATATGCGTTTACTATGGCTATGGCGCCTTCTCGTACGTGCATTGTCAGAGCGGTGTGTTTAGTGTCTGACGCGAAACGACACGTATAGCCCGAGTTGGTGATGATGCTGGTGCAGGCGATGGAGGCGGCGTCGCGGGCTGTCGAGCGTGTGGTTGTGGCTGGGGGTATACCTGGTCCTGACGCTGATGCCTGAACGTGTGCCCGCCAATGCTAGGCGCTAGACATGTACCATATATAAGCCTGCGATGTAGTATATATCTAGGACCGTACATTCATAACCATCATTAATATTCATAAAAGCAACATAAAGCACAGTACAGTCAGGACTTTTAGCTGGCCGCAAGACTGTCGCCATCGCGCCCGACAAAAGAAGAGCCATGGCTAGGGGTACTGGGTTCGGCGTCAGGGCCGGTACCAGCCGACGGAGGCAGGGCGAGCTCGGGGAAGAGCTCGAGGAGGAAGAGATCGAGGAGGAAGAGGACGAGGTGGACGTTGCACGGGGCGGAGCTGAGCGGATCGAGTGCAGCGTCGAGGGTGTGGGAGGGGTCCGGGCCGAGGAGGAGCGGGAGGAGACGGGCAGGGAGCGCACCGGCGGGACGCCAGGCAACGAGGCGTGCGCGGAGGAGGGCCTGTTCGTCGGGGGTGGGCTCGATGGGAGTGGGGCCGGGGTAGCCGTTGGGAAAGAGGGTGCGCTTGGCGGTGCGTGTGAGTGCGAGGACGGAGGCGGGGGAGAGCTGGGCGGCGAGGAGGTGGGGGAGGAGGCGGTCGAGGAAGGGCGCGGAAAAGTGGGCTGCGAGGCGGGCGGTGGAGAGGAGGGTGGCGGCGGCGGCGCGGTGGGGGAGGGAGAGGATGTCGGCGAGGAGGGAGAGCGGGGCGTCGGCGTAGTGCTGGGGCGAGGCGGGTGCGGGGTGGGAGGTGTTGACGCGCTTGATGGTGCCGAGGGCGTGTTTGTAGGTGTTGATGAGGACGAGGCAGGCGCCGGAGACGGCCTGGATGGCGGAGAGGACGAGGACGAGGAGGGTGTGGAACGAAAAGGCGGTGGCGGCGGGCGGGGACGGGGAGCGCGGGGGATCTGGCTGGGAGGCGGTGAGCAGGGCAGAGGGCAAGCGGGACAGACAAGACGTGCCTGGTCGTGGAGCTGGAGGAGGCTGAGGATCGAGCTGTAGATGAACCACGGCTGGGTGATCTTGGGGACGATGTCGTTGAGCAGCAGTTTGACGAGGATCTCGCGCACGATGAGGCGCTCTGCGGGCGGGTTGTAGTCGGCTGGGGGCAGACACACGCGCAGGACGTGGTCGACGAGCTGGCGAAAGTACTCTGTGTCAAGCCTGCCGTCGTACGAGACCGCCATGTGCGGCTGCAGCTGGTGGAACAGCTGTGGCAGGGACGCCGCGCCGCCCGAGGCATACGAGGTCGCCAGTTTGCGCTGGGCGCTGCGAAAGTCGCGGTAGTGCTGCGTGATGAGTGTCGGCGCATGGCGCAGCAGCAGCGCAGGCATGTCCACCGCCTGCAGCCGCCCGTCAAACTCGCGGATGACCTCAGCCAGCACAGTCGTCAGCTCGGGCAGGAACTCTTTGTCGTAGCGGCTCAGTCTGCTCCACCATGGCACGACGTATGCCCTCAAGCCGAGCGCAATAAAGTCATACAGCTCGGCGGACAGCTCGGGCGAGCCGACGAGCGGGGGCAGCGACTCGTCTGGGGGCAGGGCAGGGAACAAGAGGCGGTTCGCGAGTGTGCGCGTGCGGCCCGACGCGATCGACATCGTCGTCACACTTCAAACTCGTACTTGCTATTTCCGAATCCGACTCCGATCCGGCAGAGAGCCCTTGTCTCGCGCACTCATGCCAGCCCAGCTCTCCCAGACGACCCTCATCATCGTCGTCGTCGGCGCCTCCCTCGCTGCCACCATCATCCTCGTTCTCCTCGTACGCCTCTTCCGCGCCTCCACCCGCACCCCCGCCGCGCCCCTCCCTCCCGTCCAGCCCCTCGCCCACCGCCGTCTCACAAAACCAGACTCGTATTATGACTCTCCCACTCCCAGCACCCTCCCTCCCTCCTACACTCCCAGCGACACCCACACCGCCCGCGTCTCTCCCGCCTCCTCAGACTCCCTCACCCACTCGGAGCGCCCCCCGCGGCCCCTCTCTTCCGCCTCCATCTCCTCCCTTAACCCCGCCCTCTCCCGCCGCGCAAGCCGCAACACCATCCGCGGCGCACCCCACGCACCCCACAGCCACGTCCAGATCATCCTCCCCGCGCCCCTCGCACCCGCCGTCATAAACCGCCCCAACAGCAGACAGAGCCTACGCCGCGACACGGACTCTGACCGCCTCAGTCTCGTCGACAAGTGGATTTCTCTCCCGCGGGACGACGACCACCCGCCGTGTTCGTTTATCCGTTTCTCTTCATTTGCACCGTGGCTGACATTGTTTCTCTAGCAGCCCCAGTGACCCCGGTACGCCCGCGCCGCCCAGTGTCGGGATCCATCTCGACGTCCCCCTCATCCTTCTCGTACTTTATCCCGCACTCGCCGCCCCCGCCTGTGCCCCATCTGCCGCTGCCAGTCACCGCGAGCACATAGCCGCTGCACATATAATTTACATCTAACGTATCGCGTCTAGTTGTACGCATCCGCTCTTTACTTCATGTTCATGTCCACGCATATATCCACACTGTCTCGTCCTTGTCCTTGTTCAAGCTCTTGTCAATGTTCAAGTCCTTGTGCCTGTTCCCATACCCGAGACACCGACCCCCACGGCTGCATTATTTTTTACAATTTAATTTACAATGATCTACTCGACAATCTCCATCAGACCCTCCCCGCGACCCATCGCCATCAATTCGAATTCAGGTACGCACCCTGTCTCCGGCCCGGAGTTTTCTCTCCTAAACTCAATTAAGGATTATTGCACGGCCCCCGAACGTGGCGCGACCGACGTGCTATTTTTTCCCCGCGGCACACGTGTGTCGTGTTTCTAGTAAACGTTCAAGGGGCGCGCGCGGTACGCGCTGCCAAATAGCTTAACTTTGCTGTCAGTGTCAGTGCATCCTACATACCGTAGGCCCAAATCGGACTGCCGTTCACAGCGCACTCGGGGATGGTGTGATCCTTGTTCTTGGTCATTTGTTGTTTTTGTGACCATGTACAATATGGGCAGCCTGGACAACTATGATCCTGAAAAGTCGAATCAATAACTCGGCTTTCGTATCATGTTGTACTATCCATATTGTACGCGCACCCGGAGCGGCACGATGGCACGTCTTTTAGTATTTATCCATAATTGTCCGTTTCCAAGTATTTCATCATGATTCATCCACTGTGTAGCAATCTTTAAGAAAAAAACTTGGTGCATGCAGGGTACCACCGTAATTACCTGGCAAAGATGTCCGGTACACCGTGTGCCAACTTCAAGTACCCAAGCTCAAGCGCTCAACTTGAAGCTTTTTTTTTTTTTAAAAAAAAACCAATTTATATAGCGCATTTAAGTACACGTGGACTACGGGCGCTGTGAGATAGGGGGAAAGGAGGGCGTGCCGTTGTGGGGCTGGTGGAAAGAATGTGTTTGGGTAGGTATGGGGGGTGGGTTGGCAAGACCGGCCCTGTAATAGAATGGTGCCACTGTTGGGCTGTGATCCGGAAGCTCAACTTGAAGCATCATGCACACGTCCATGCAGGGGGTGGGCAGCGGCACTATCCGACGTGTCGACTCCCTACTGAGCTGTTGACCCTGTTGATGGAGGCTGACTAACGTCAGGGTACTGAGAGGGTACTACTATATCGGGTTGCGCATCAGTAATCAGTTCGTCGAGCATTCTCGAGATCGATTGTTCCCATAGACGTCCTCTTTTCTCTTATCTTGTTGCCAATGACAATATTTTAGATTCAAATAGCTAACTACAGATATTTGACTACAAGGTAAGTATTTCATTCACTATGTAGCTTCAATTTGGTGCCTCTTCGAAGGTGATTCCTCCCGTGCTTCTGTAGATGTGTGTGAAACGGTTGAAATTGAGCGCTTTCTCCCTTCATGGGCGGCTTCAAGACGTGCTGGCTCCTCAAATCCATCACTGTTCGGTATATTATTCTCTGCTCTCCAGCCCAACGTGATCGCCTCTCTGACTCCCATTCTCTTCTCCTCTGTTTGTATGCAATGGGACCTTTATTCCCCTCTACCGAAACCATTCCCTCGCATTCAATTGTCACAATGCACCGTCTTCTTTGGACCCCTCTGTGTCATTAGAATGTAAATAGGAAATCTATTGAGGTCTCCACTTTCTGGGAGGACATAATCAAGGCTTTCAGAGGTTTCAACGAGCTGGCTATCTTTTTGTATCTGAGAGCTCGACATTAGGCTTGGAGTATGTTGACGAAGTGTATGAATTTTTTGATGGAAAATGAAATCTTGTTGCCTTGCAGCCCTTTTTTACTTCCCAACTCTACCAATATGACTCATAAATTGCATTATTGAGCTTAAATATATTCTTACAGAGTTTTCGCCGTTCATCCTGCTTCTGCGAGAACATTCAACGACTCAACGAGGACGTAGATGATTTATAACTGATTACTGATTACTGATGCGCTGCCCAATATGGTAGTACCCTCTCAGTACCCTGACGTTAGTCAGCCTCCATCAACAGGGTCAACAGCTCAGTAGTTGGGGGGAGTCGACACGTCGGATAGTGCCGCTGCCCACCCCCTGCATCCATGAAGGTTACGTCCAACAGCTTCGTGCGGCCCCGAAAAAACTCCGAACCGCTGGCTATCTCGTGCACACGCCCCAGGACGGGTGTTTTTCAGTTTTACTGATTTCGAGAAAAAGCCCAACAGATCTCCTGTCATTCCAACAGTACCAATATACACACCTACTTACTTGCATAACCGCACAACAATTATTGCCACTGATGGGTTCGAACCTACGCTGCTGCCGCCGTTACGAACTCAAGGTAGCGCTGCACCCCCAAATCCAGCCCGATACGCTCGAGATCCACACGCACCGCCGTATACTCCCCCGACGCATATTTTTCTTCGATCGGCGCGATGACCGACCTGTCCGCGTCACTCCGCCGGTACACAGTGTCCATGTACACTGCGTGCCTGGTCTATTGTCATCAAAGACTCTCTATCAGGCCCCCAAAAATCTCCACCAGCAACTGCTGCTCACCTCTGGCGACAGACTCACAAACTCCGACACCCCCAGCGTCCGCTGTGAGACGGGTCTGTACGTCCCAAAATGGCAGTACAACAGCCCGCCCATGCTCAGGATGATCTCCCACTGTGCCTTCATGTAAAAGTCCAAGGTGGGGGGGAAAGAAACCCGGCCTTTTTTATTGACCTGCTGCTTCGAGAAGAGCTTGAATCCGCGCTCTGGGCTGTGCACACTCAACACGTAGTCAGCGGCTACGACCGCGATCTTCAAAGCCACATCATTGTCAGACCTATTATACAGGGCAAGTTATGCCTGATGATGAGTGGAATGAAATAATAATAAAACATACTTGATGGCGCCTGCCTAAAATGGGTCAACGTGAGTTGAGTGACACTCGGAGGCCTGATGCACTACTTACATTCTGGAGTATTTTCCACTCTTTTTTTGTGATTGCTCTGCTGAGCCGATAATTTTTTAGTGCATGTTGGTATGACCCAGCGCTGAGAGGCGTTTGTTGTAGGGTGGAATACGCGAGGGGCGATGACGGACTGGATTGATCAGGGGTACTCGAATAGATATCCGAAATAGACACAGGTCTAGTGCTCTGCTGAGGAGTGGTCACGGCTGAGGTGCTCTGCCCCGGTGCAGTGTCGTCCGCTTGGTGTTCTGCGGGCGATGAAGAACTGGATTGATTGGGGGTGCTCCAATAGTTATCCGAAACAGACCCAGGCTCGGTGCTCTGCTGGAGAGCGGACACGGATGTAACGGTCTGCCCTGGCGCAGCGTCACTCCTTTGGTCTTCTGCAGCAGCTTCGAAGAGCAGCCGGTTCAGCTCTTCGTTAAGCCCAACACGCCGACACGAGATCTGCAACGCCTGGAGCTCCCCACTCTCATACATAGCAGCGATGTCCATCCCCGACGCCGGCGCCACATCGCTGCTATAGAAGGACAGCCTCCAGACTCTGCCCTGCGTCTGTTGAAATCAGGATACACATACCTCACCCACACCGCGAATACCAAATACTTACGTTCCAGGGCAGTGCAGCAAACTCCGCCGCACTGAGAACTTTGGCGAGAGACATCTCATAGGTGCCCAGGTAGGAGGAGACGCCCTTGCTCGTCCAGACGAGTTCCATGGTATGCGTGGTTGTCCACTTGCCTTTGTCGTATTCGGATTTTCTCAGCTGCCCCGCGGGGTCCGCATGGAAGTGGTGCATGGGTTTGAAGAACGTGCCGTTAGCGTACGCCTCGTCAAACGACATCGCGCTGGGGCCCATGAAGAGCACTCCGGGCAGAGATCTAGGGCAGGGATAGGTGTCAGTAGTAATTACATAGATGCGCGTAGGTGTTTAGAAGTGCTTACTTGGCACCTGAAGATATCTTGAGAGCCTGTGCAAAGTGATGAGGTTGTGTACGACGACGGTGTAGATCTCTAATGGCGAACCTTCTGGGCGTTTTTCATATACTTGATTGGCTCCCCCGGCTGTACGCAAAAAGGGCGGAGAACCAAAGGCCCAGACTCAATTACTTTACCACTACTTGGTGGATTTGGAGTAGTTGGGTACGCATCGCTAGAGGTCTGTGCGGGTACATTCTTGGTTTGTTCTCCATGTGTTTCTGCCGATTGCTTCACTTGAACCTATCAGAACCACACGGTGGTATACGTCATAACCAGCTGGTTTTTTACCTCTTCGTAAACGGGCTCTTTGGCGTGCACTGCTGTGCGAGATGGCAGTTTGTGCGATCCCGGTGCTGGGTCAGAACTTGCACTACTCCCCATTTCCAGCTGTATTTTCTCTAGCTCATCCAAGAGCAGATCATTCCGGAACTACTAGCAAGGACGGGCATTCGTCAAGCGCGGCCGGCGTCAAATACAATCGAGACATTGACCATCGTCTCGTCTAATAGACGCCGTATGGTGAGTAGCTGGTCATTCTGCGATCGCACAAGGTCCCCAAGTATCAGGAATTTTTCCATTTTTTGGTTGGGTCTGTAATTTGGAAGTTGGTTCTGAGAGTTGAGAGGATATCTGACTCGACAATGATGGTGGTGTGAAGCGATTTCGATCGCAGCCTGCCGGTGCCTCGTCGGGATCAATTCTCAAGACGCTCGAGCTGAAAAGCTGTCTTGACATGAGGAAGGATATGTAAAGTAGGCCACCCCCGCAGAAAATTAACGCCCTGGTTGTTGCCCTCTTCAATCCAGTCATGACCATCTCATTGGCATCAGCCTGGAAACAACTTTTAATCGACTATCCGCACTCGACCCTCGAGTGCCTCGGAACTTTCATCGTCCAAACCACCTTCTTTTGGGGGATATCCGCATTTTACACCTCTCTTCCTTATGTATTCCCCGATTTCTCAACCCGACACAAGCTACAAAAGCAGGAGAAACAGCCCACCAAATCAGAACTTTGGGAATGCTTCAAGATAGTTTCCCGCAACCAGATGGTTTCTACGTCCCTTCAAATGGGACTCATAACACTGAACGCAGCGGCTGGAAGGCCAACATCCCCTTACCGCTTCGACGCCACACTTCCAACACCCATTGAGGTCCTCCGTGATGTTGTTTTGGGCGTCTTCTTCCGAGAAATATTGTTTTATTATATCCACCGCCTATTCCACCACCCTTCACTGTACGCCACCTTCCACAAACCCCACCATCGCTTCACTGCACCTGTCGCGCTCGCTACGCAATATTCCACTATTACGGAGCACCTTCTTGCCAATGTGGTGCCCGTCTCGTTACCGCTTATCATTCTACGGAGCCATATCGTTACTTTTTGGGTGTTCTTGAGTGTGGTGTTGGTAGAAGTCACGACTGTGCATTCCGGGTACGACTTCTTCGCTGGATCAGCCAGGGCACACGATTCGCACCACGAAAAGTTTACAGTGAATTTTGGGACGATTGGGTTGTTGGACTGGTTGCATGGGACTAGCGCGAGCGCGAAGGCGAAAAGGGTTGATTGACGTTCCTCCGAGCCTTTGAATAAGTTGAACGTTGGTATCATACTTATACCTCAGATTCAATTTAGTGTGGTTGACATGTGATGTATTATTTATACTACTTTATTCCGGGGTCACATCACTTGTACTTACATAGTCGGCGCGCGCCTCACAATCTCCTCCTGACTTCTATTTCCTCAGCGCGTTCTGTCAAGTGGAAGTTCGCTCCTCTCATTTCTAAACGCGATGCCTAAGAGCCAGAAAAAAGAGGAAGAGGAAGAGGAAGTATTTCATGTTGGTACGTGCCTGCGACTAGTCCCACTCTTGTACATCTATTCAACTTTTGATTCCACAGAGGTCATCACAAAAGCCAGGGTCGTTGAAGCTTCAAGTGAGGAGGAAGATGATGACGATAGGACGAATAAGAAACGCAAACGGAAGGGCAAAGGCAAACCTAGGGCCGAGCCCAAGCCACTTCGATGGGTATGTTTTTGCCTCATCTACATCATATTACCCCAACCATCTCTTATGAAATACGCTGATCTTGTACTGTAGGAATATTATGTCAAGGTATGCTCTCTTCTCTTCGCATTTTCTTGCCCTCAAGTTAGTAGTGGGCAAACTACAGTTCGAAGGATAACACGCAAGTGTTTCATGCTTATATCTTAAAGCTTCAGTGCTCACATCGTATCCCCTATTCTAGTTGGGAACCGGAAACCAATGTAGCAGGCTGTCAGCGCCTACTTTCTTCTTTCTGGGCGCATGTTGGCACAGATAACGCTGACTATCCTGTTGGGTATATGGTCGAGGCGAGCGAGAAGTGGATCAGTGCGCCTTTGTTATCTATTCAATTTATAAATTTATTGATAGGATCAAACAGACAGTGAAAAGAAATACTTCCGTCGGGAATTCAACCAAGCCCAAGAAAAGCTAAGGATTCAACGTGAAAAAGATCGGGCAGAGCGTCGACTAAAAGTGGTGAGCACCTCAAAAGTCTGAATACCAGGCTACTGAAATCTTCAGCAGAAGAAGAAGAAGCCAACGTCAGAGAACCGCCGCCCAAAATTATTTACGGCTTCCAAATCCAAATCCAGGACAACTGTAAGTATCGTCAAGTTTTCGAACAGATTGATCCTCTTTAAAACTACTCCAACATATATCACAGAGTCTTGCTGCTTCCGAAGACGACGAATCTGATGACGACCGACCACTTTTACATAAACGAAAACGGAAGACACCTGAAGAGTCGTCTGACGATGTATGTTGTTGATTTTTTGAAATTATAGTTCACTGACTCGGGACCATCAGGACACTCCACTTATGAATCGACCTTCCAAGAAAATAAAAATCGTAATACCTCCCCGTACTAAGACGGATGAACCCGCCGCCGTGGATCCCATACCGACTCAGGTATTTTTTTCTTTTGGAGAATTCGAAGTGCGCATGCCTAAATGTGTGTATTAGTCCAATGATTTGAATGCAGATGCACAGGTGCCATTGGTTGATCGCCCATTTTCAACATGTACTAACCTGAACAGATACCAGATTGGGCGACATCACTCTTCTCTGCGCCGGGCTCTCCAACATCACCCGCACAACCTGTCCCCCCTACCACTGTTCCAAATCGTTCGCTACCCCTTCCGCCCACAAATACAGCTCAGCCTTCTTCATCGAAATCTACCCCTACTGAGCCCCCTCTCACCATTCCAAGTCGTTCACTTCCCCTTCCCCCCGTAAAAAGAGCTCAGACTTCTTCAGCTAAATCCACCCCGACCATTCCCGCAAAAATGCCATCAATTAGACCTCTCACCCCAACAGTAGTGGATAATCTTGCTTCGGGGAGTGCGCTCTCTACAAAACAACGACTAGCCCAGGGTGCCCTAGCTCCAACGCGCCCAAAGGCCATCCCTCTTCCTCCTCCGAAACCTAAATCCCAAGCTCCGCCCGCAATTAAAACGAGCACCGCTACTGCTAGCATCATGCCGCTCGGTTTCAAGAAGAAGGCTGTACCAACACCTACACTGAGCACTAGTGGATCTTTCGCTGAAAATCGAAGCCCTTTAAACGAGCCGACTCTGGCAGGTTTAAATGCCCCTCCCTCCTCACCAACTCAACATCAGTCTCAGGATGACCATACTAATGTACCCCGCGAACTGCATCCAAATCTGACCCTCAGTCAAAGTCATAGGTCTGTCGCTTTTTCGTACCTACTTTAAAAGTACTTACAGATGTCCATGACTTAACTTAAGACCACCGGCACATCATCCACCACCTAGCGCTAACACAGGTATCATTCAGGCGGAAAATTATCTACGATCGATCCTACCTCAGTGAGTCTCGACGACTTAAAAGTGCGACACCCTATAATCTAATTCACCATGATCTGTGATATAGAATTGCAGCCCCGTTAACGTAGGCCAATCTTATTCCGTACTACTTATCATGGCCACCCTGTCTAATAACTATTCCAATAAAGGCCTGCCGTGGAACAGCCCTTCGAACATGTGCCTCCTAAGGCTTTGGTGAAAAGGCTACCCCCTCCACCGCCGTAAGTCAACTCTGCAGTTTTACATTATATGTTAATAACCTATAACAGGGTCAAGAGATGGTCATGGTCAGGCCCTGTTTTCACTGAAGCCAAGACCTCCGAGCTTTTTAATGTCACCTTTTTTGAGACCACAAAAATCATTGAAGGGGGTATGCGGTTCAGTGTGGCACTTGCAACAACAGAAAAACTCGAATTTCTGAGTTTTCACGATATTGCCGACCTCGACTCCATCTTACTTGCATGCGATGGCATTCATCAACTTGCGCGTGTAGGCCCTGAAGGCAATGACGACGTTCTCCCCCTTCAAATATTCTGTACGTATATGGTGAAGATGCAAAAGGTATGTCTTTTCCACCGTTGTTAGACACATAATTTATGGGCTGTTATAGATGGTTTTATGGCCAATCTCCCTGGACGACAACGTAGTTGGACATATTATCTTCTTCACCGACAATTTCACCAGGCCTGGTTTCATCACTCGCCGGTTCAGGCCCCCGAACGAGCTGCAAAGAATGGGGTCCCTCATTGCTGCTCTGGTGCCTTGGAGTCTATCCTCTGGCCAGCTTCAAAAGAACCCCCGTAAACCCCCAAATACGTTCCTTCCCGGCAAGATCTCCATAGAGCCAATGATTGCAGACAAGGCGCGCTGGGAGCGAACAGTTCGAAGCAAGCCGTCTTACCAGCATGCTCTGCGCGTCTTGAATTTCCCACAGCAGTTGTATGATTTCATGTCAGGCGATCGGACCTACTGGACCTGGCACGAGGGTGCCGACGGTACAAAGAAGAAACCAGGGATGGAAACGCGAATGCTCGTTGCTATCATGGATCAATGTCGCGCAACCAAACCACGAAAAAACCTAGCCGATACGCGTGTCGTCTTCGTCCATGTTGGTGCGGTTCACACACTACACAAGCTATCAGGCTTCCAGGACTTTTGCTCGAGTCTCTTCCACATTCAGTTTTACACATATGGTTCTCATGAAAATGTTCCGCCATTGTATTGGGGTATTCGAGAAATATATCCTTGTGGTGAGTTCCAGTCATATTCCCGATGGAAATGGAACTGATTTGCGAAATTAGGGGGAATCGCGACATTCACCCCAAAGGTTATCCTTGAAGACCTGCTTGCAGTTATTAATCGAATTGAACAAATCGGCAAGCATCCATTGTGGGAGTGTTATGTGATGCCAGTGGCACTTGGATTAGTGGCGAAGCTCGTTGGTCAAAGACAAAATGAGGACCCACTTGTCCTGTATGATCGGTAAGCACTTTGCCTATCTCTACTTCAGATGTAACTCAGATGTACATAGTGGGATATTCCCTTATGTTAAGATATTGGATGCCATAGAGAACGGCGAGCTCGCGCTACTTAATTCCCCTCCCTGCTACGAGCTGTCACCGACAGAAAACAATAACCCGCGTCAAGATTGGCTGGCAAAGCATTGGTCGCGTCGTCCCCAAGGCCCTCGTTGCATTTTAAAATCTGCGATCGAAGCATTCAATGTTGCGTACGGAAACACTCAGCAATCTGAATGGGCATCGGCGGTGCACAGCGAGATTTCCAAGGACTTGATGCGTATGCGCTGCCAGCCCATCCTGATGGAATATTACCGGCGGTACGTCGTAATCGAGAGTCCCAATGAGAGACGTATTTCGATGACAGATGGCGTGAGTCTTTACACACCATGTTCCATTTTATGGTGCTGACAGGTGTTTTAGCTGGAGTGGACATCCCAAGCCAAGTTTGATTTCAAAGACGATTTTTTTCCCAAGCAGACATGACGCACTCGAAAAATGAATTAGTATATACAGATGTACTTGTAGTGAAGCCGTTCCAGACTTATTGAAAAAGTGTTTCTTGTAGTGATTCCCGCAGGTGTTCATCCTTTTCCCAAATATCAGACGCCTCTATCTAGGGGAAGTTTGCGTAAGAATGCTTGGAATATGAATGGGTATACTGTACGGATGTCAAAACAGATCTCTTATTCGACTCATGTAGTTCGCCACCAACGACGAGTTCGTCCAAGATCTACAGAGAAAGAATATATCTGTGAGCACCTATCGAATTGGTAGGACCATATATGTACGTACTGCATACGCTTTTTGAAAGTTAAAAATCCTGGAAAGGGGGACAGATGAGCGTCAAATCATATTAGTGGATCTTTAACTCACAAGTCCATCTCGCAAACCTAGTCAAAGCGTCATATAGAGACGACTAGAAAGCCTGAATCACACTTACATTCCCAAAGTATTGATCCAAAGCCTCGACATATCGGTGGATAATCTCAAGAGTCAACAACTCATTGTCCTGCTCGCCGATCTCGCATACGAAGAAAAGGGAGGCATATTGTCGGTACACAATCTACAAGAACCAAGATATAGCAGTTGAAATTTCAGAGAACTATGGGGGACAACGCACTTTGGATCCTTTATGATAAGTAGGGTATGCCCCATGAGATACCTGTTAGAAACGTTGCTAACCTAACTTACCCTTGTATTCGATCACATTGCACATGCGCTTACGGCGCGCGAGGACGAGGCGGGTTACATCTTGGATGATCTTGGTCTTGGCCTTGGTTGGAAGTGTGGTGAACCATTTCACCAGGCGAATTTTACCTACATCCTCGAGAATAACTATAGGATGCTTTGGTTTAGCGAAGTGACTGACTGACCCTGTCTGGAGAAGAGCAGGAAGTGGTTGATCATACAGTTAGTAAATTACGCAGTACAAACTTGTTGGTATTAGACAGCATCGACATCCGAACGGAGTTTCGGTCCGTAGATACGCAGATGGACAGTAAGTGTACTCGCAATTTTGAGGGAGAATATGTATATTAGCATTTATCATCCTAGACCCCTATTGATTTAGGCCAAAACCTACTCCTCCGAGGTAGAGGTCAAATAGGGCCTACAGCTTGAATTGGGTACGTGGATATTGAACTTTCTCCGCCGCGGCATCGTCGACAAACCAGTAGAGCTGCCCGGGGAATGCAGGTTTTACACGGGCAGATGGCAGGCCCTCTTCCGGGCGATCTAAGACGCCGCTGAGAGTATCAACTTTCTCCTTTCCCGCGGCGACGAATACGACCCGTGAAGCGTGGTTGATAACGGGATATGTAAAGGTGATGCGCTTGGGTGGTGGTTTAGGGGAATCTTCAAGGTATGCGATCCATCGGTCTTCTTCTGTCAGGAGCTCGTGTCCTGGGAAGAGGGAGGCAGTGTGGCCGTCGGGACCCATTCCAAGGAGGATGAGATCAAAAATTGGGAAGCGTGCCGAGTCTTTTTGGGCGAATTCCCGAATGAGCTCCTTTTCGTAAGCATCAGACAGCTCTTCCAGATCATTCAGAAGGCTGGCATCAATGGGATGGATGTTCTCTGCAGGGATGGGAACTTGGGAGAACAGGTGGGTTGTGCAGGCTAAATGGTTGGAGTCTGGATGATCGTGTGGAACAACGCGTTCATCAACATAGAAGACTTGCCTGCGAAGATGATGAGAGGGCTGACGTTGAGTTGTTATTAAAAAAATACCATTTGTCCCATTTTACGGCAGGGTTGTCTATGAGTCCCCTGAGCATCTTGGGGAGTGATCCACCGGAGAGTGCGACTGTGAAGCGGCCTTTCTTGTCGAGGGACTCCTTCTGTGCCTTGATAGTGAAAGCTGCGAGGGACTCGACGAGGACATCAGTGTTGGGGAAGGAGTTGAGGATGGGAGCGTTGGGTTGGTGCATGGTGGTTCAACGTTGGTCAGATTTCATTCACTGGAACTGGATTGCTTATCTGTTATCACATGATCTGACGTCACTGCAACGTTGAGACAAGTCCTAACCGTCGTGATGGGCATTATTATGAAAAACAAGGTCGAAATATATACGCTATACTAAATGAGTGTCGGTCCTCACCACTCAGCAATTGCAGCCGTAGCTTTGCGAGTTCTCAGAGTCAAGTTGGATTGGATCAGGGTAGTCGACATACCTGGAGGGAAGAGAAGGTCTGTTAGATGTTAGATTCACGTCGAGCATGGGAGGGATGTCTAACAGCTGCTCTTCCGCCTCCTGTTGCAAAGCATTCTTTGCTACTGTCTGGAATGCTTGCTCCACATTGATAGCCTCCTTGGCCGAAGTCTCAAAGTAGGGGATATTGCCCTTGGACTGGCACCATGTCATCGCACGCTTTTGCGTGACCTGAAACAGTGCATTAGGAAAGGGCTCAGATCCATCCATACAAAACTTTCTCACCTGTCGCTTGTTCTCTTCCACATCGATCTTGTTGCCCAAGACAACAAATGGGAAGTTCTCGGGGTCGTGCGGGCTGGCCTGGATCAAGAACTCGTCCCGCCAACTGTCCAACGTTTCAAAAGACTTTGCGCTATTGACGTCGTAGACCAGAACACAGCAATCCGCTCCCCGATAGAATGCAACACCGAGCGATTGGAAGCGCTCTTGTCCAGCCGTGTCCCAAAGCTGAAATCAGAGGTGGATTAGAGGTAGGCTATCACAATATATGGTTTTCATGCCTGCATAGTGACTAGTCTGTCATCGACCATGACTTCTTTAGTTAAGCTGAAAGTATGAGTCAGTGTGCCACATTATCGGGAGTGGGGTAAAGCGTACAAGTCGGCGCCGATGGTGGCCTTGTATTGGTTGCTAAACCTCTTGTTCACATACTGGTTCATGAGCGAAGTCTTCCCGACCCTGTAGAGATAGAGGTTTTCCGGGGGTTGGTTTAGTAGACAATCATGGCAACGTACCCACTGTCGCCAAGGATGATAACCTTCACAAACGCAGCAAGTAAGTCTAAACAGGTTGCTGGGAGAAGACAAGCGGAGAAATACCTTGAGTAGAACACGTCCCATTTCACTGGGTATCAATGGCTAGTGTTGAGAGATTGTGGTGTGTTCGGGGTTGGGATGGCCAGCGTTTCAGCCAGGCGGCAGTTCAAACTCCGATCTCCTCTGCTGCTGTCCTATAACCACCAAATGGCAGAGCCCGCTTGGCAAGAACAACTTCGCCTACGCCTCACTGAACGAAATGCGAAGGAATCTGCATACGCGTCTATAATAGAGCAGTGTACGTCCACTTCTTCACGTTCTCAGCAAATGAACTTATCTTACCGTAAACTCATTAATCAAGATCGTAGGCTGGCTCAGCAAACCAAACTCCTCAAGGAACGTAATGCTTCTCTCTTGCGTGCAGTGGGTTCCGTCAAGGCCAACCCGAGTGCATCTACAGTGCTCGTCCCCGGCACGGGCGAGGAGTACGTTGCACTATTCGCTACATTTAGTATCAATAATCTCACTGGACTAATCTAGCAATCCCGTTCGCGCCGCATACATGGCGTCTTTGGAGTCCCAAATCTCGGGCCTCCGGGAAGAACTCGCCACTGTGTACAAAACGCAGGGTCAGAATGCACAACGGCTGCTCTCTATGAACGAAACCCTACGCGAGAAGGAAGAGATGTCAAGGATCGACTCCGAAAGCCTCCGAAAAGCAAAGGATGAGATAACCATCCTTCGCCGCAAAGTGGACCAGCACACCGAACTTATGGCGGAGAAGGATCGCACCGTTCAGGCATGCACTTCTTCCGATCTTGTATCATGTCCCCATTCCTTATGGATATCACACAGATCCTGCACGACGAGATTAGCACCCTACAGCTGGAGCTCAACCAGATCGAGGAACGTAATACGACGCTCACCAAGGACAATGCTAAACTCCTTCAGCGCTGGCTCGACGCGAAACAGGCTGAAGCTAACAAAATGAATGAGGCGAACCAATTTTACGAGAACATGCGTTCGAAGCATCAAACTGTGCTGAACTGGCGGGATGGAGAAGGTGGAAGTCGCAATGGTCAAGAGTCAGGGTCCAATGCGTCGACCTCCCTGTCGGGAAAAGGGGACGGAGGCAATCCCAATCACTCGAGCCCTCTGAAGGATGGGATACCATCTCTAACCCCGAATCCACTGGAACTGACACCGAATGGTTAATTGTCGATGATTAGAACCTACATGCCTTTATCTATACCCCATGTTAACATATATCCTCTTAATTCTTTATTACAATTCTGTGTTTGCAGAGGTGAAGAATCTTTTTCATTCGAGTCACATTCTTTTGAGTACATAGGGCAGAGGAAAGTTTGTGAGAAAAGTAGGAGAAAGAAAAGAGCATCTTGTAGATAATGAGCGACCTGTGTGTGTATGTACAAGTTGGCGGCGAAATGGGTGCACAAGGTCAATGATATTGAAAGAACTATTTGAGGTCAAGAAAGAAGTGTCTTGCAATCAAGCAGGGCCTTGCATTTGAGCGTCTCCAGCGGCCTGTTGACCAGCTTGGCCGTAGTAACCTAGGATATATGGTCAAGAAGACTTCTATCTCGTGCGAAAAGGAAGATGCTCACCGCCCCAGTAGTTGGAATAGTAGGAGGGATCAGCCGCACCCCATTGAGCCTGTCCAGCCTGCCCAGCAGCGGCAGCGTTGGGATCTGCGCCAGGCTGCGGGCCGCCCGCCGCAAGGCCAAGGCCTGTAGCAGGGGCACCAGTGGGTTGCGGCATACCAGGAGATCCAGGTCCTGTTGCACCAGGTGCACCAGCGCCTTGAGCCGGGAAAGCTCCATATGCGCCAAAGCCATATTGACCATAAGAGTTGGGTTGGGGCATTCCGTACATCGGCTAGTAAAGAGTTTGAACAATTTCAGACACTTTGGTCCCACAATGACGCACCATTTGTCCATAGGCAGCAGGAGCCGCAGTGGGTGTCAATGGCCCGCCTGGTTGGGCAGCTCCCCCGTCAGCTCTATCTTTACCCCAGCTGCACTTGATTGGCCTTCCATGTACCATCTGGCCTTGCAGCTGTACAATCGCCATTGCGGCATGTTCGTGTGTGTCGAGTTTGACGAAAGCAAAGCCACGATCAGCTTGCATCCGGATCTCAGAGAGATAGCCGATGGATTGGAACAATGGAATGAGATCAGCCTGGGTGCAGTAGGGGACTAGATTTCCAACATATACAGTAGAGTTGTATGACGGGGTTTGCTGTACAACCGACTCGTAAGAGAGAGGTCCACCTTGGAAGTTGATGGGGGCAGGCGCTCCACCACCGCCTCCAGGGCGCGGGGAGGCGGCAGGAACACCAACAGCAGGAGCCCCCTGAGTCTTTTGATTGGCCCAGTTAACGCGGATAGCGCGAGAGCCGAGCCATTCTCCATTCATGGTGGCGATAGCCTGCTCTGCATCTGTCTTATCGCGGAAGGCGAGGAAACCGTAACCGCGAGATTTCCCAGAGTTCATATCCCACATCACCCGTGCATCTGACATGGTCCCAAAAGCGCTGAAAGCTTTGGCAAGAACCTCATCGTTGACCTCGGGGCTCAGATCGCCAACGAAGACATGGTAGTGGCCAGTAGTATCTTCCTTGTTTTGCTGACCCTGATACGCCCAATTGACGCGAATCTCGGTGTCAAAGATTTTGCGTCCGTTGAGGGTCTGGAGAGCAGTCTCGGCTGCGCGCATGTCCATATACTCCACGAAGCCATAATTGAGACCTCCGTGTTGATAGTTGCGGTCGGGGATAATTTTGACATGTTGAACAGGTCCAGCAACGGCGAAAATCTCGGTGAGCATATACTCTGTGACCCGAGGGCTCAGATTTCCAACGTAGAGATGAGCGCGCCTCTGCATGTCCATATCACCGAGCCAAAAAAGACAAGATATGTCGAATAAAATTAAACAGTCGCAAAGATCGTGAAAGCAAGGATCAGTTCAGTAGACGGCAAGAGAAGACGACTGGCATTACCGGAGCGTCCGCCGGTCCTCCCATACCCATTGGATTCATGATTCAAGAGATAAAGGAAATGAGACCTGTTGGAAATATTCAGATGAACATAAAGGTTCCGATAAGAGGTAAGCGTACGAAGTTGGAAACAACAAACAGTATACGATATACGAGTCCTTCAGAGAGAGGAAATGATAGAGAGGAGAGAGGAGAGGAAAAAAGGAAAGAGAAGACGAGATACTTAGAGACCAGATGACAGTCAAGAGCAAGTAGGAACTGCGGTCGTGAGACTTTTTTTGATCAATATCTTGGCTCAGCCGGCGGTGCCGAGATTATTCAACCTGGGCATGTAGACAAAAACAGTAGACATTGTATTGAACGCCCTACTTGTTGGTAGGTACATTCAACAACACATTACCTCCCCCGCTGGGGATGTATGTTACATTAGGGTTATTAGCAAGTGACTGGACGATCGCCTTGCTGGCTTCAATTTTCCTGAACGCAACAAATGCCTCCCCAGCTTTTTCAAGAGACCGCGAGATGGTTGCAGCAGCCTCGGCTTCTCCCTCTGCGCGAATGACGGCAGCTTGACGCTCTTGTTCAGCCTGAATGATCTTATCAATGACGTGGTGCCAGTGGAGGAAGGACTAAGCAACCTTTTCTACGATGAACTTGGCGCGCTCAGCGTCTGGTCATTCATACGTGTCAGTTGATAAAGGAGAGTAGTTTTAGTAATTAACGCACCCTGTTGAGCTATTTGTTTTGCCTCGACGGCTTGCGTGAATTCCTACCATATATTAAGAATTTAGAACTGAAAAAAAAAATCCATCGTGACAGTTCACACCTTGCCAAAGGTCAAATGAGTAATAGAGACATCCTCCAACTTGATGTTAAACTCTCCTGCGCGTTGGAGAAGATCTGCCCGGATCCTTGAAGAAACCTGCAGCAGGTGAGTCTATCTGCGTCGTAGTAAAGGTGCTAGGTGACTTACCACCTCGCGCTGAGTGATGAGCTCTGCGGCATCAAATTGTGCTACAATACTTTTGAGAACCTCGTTGCCAATCGAAGGTAGCACCCTTTCGTCATAATCCATTCCGAGGCTTTGGTAGATTTTGGGAAGGTGTTCAATGTCTGGCCGGGACAGCACGCGGAGAGTGATAGAAACCATTTGCAGATCTTTCGAGCCGGTTGTGGTAGAGATGTTCTACCTAAGATGTTAGACGTTAAAGCTGGGGATAGAGCTAAAAGGTACCCTTGGCTTGATACGGCAGTCATACAAAATGGCGCGTTGCAACCAAGGGACGAGGAAATGGGTTCCTTCCCCAGATGCCTGGGTGTGAAAGATGAGCTTTCTCTCCAAATTCAACTGAACCAGCAATAACCTTGCTCTTTACACCGGAGAAACGGTCGAACATGACAGCCTGGTAGCCTCCAGGAACATCATATATGCTCGCCTGAACCACTGCAGCAGCGACACCCAGAGGAACTGCAGGTCGTTGAATTCTTAATTTCTACTACGCGTTGACAAGACGTACCCAAGAGACGGCCTACGGTTTGTGAGAAAGCCATGACTGTTAGGTGGAGAGTGAGCAAATATTGGATTCCGAAACAAACAACTCTCTATCCATGTAACCTGCAAAACTTCACACACACTGAATTTAGTTATCTAGGCTATTCTAAAATTGCATCACCCCTCCGTTCGCCGCCCATTCTAGCCGAATGGCTTCCAAACTGCATCGCTCGCTTTTTACGCTGACTTGCTCCGATTAATCCAAGTTTCCAGGCAGCCAGGCGCAACAGCATCTTGTCCCCAAACCCGATCTCCAACCTTGGGTCCATCTTATAATGCACAGGCAACTTGGCCAAATATTCTAGCACAGTGAGGGACAAGAAGGGATGCCGCGTCTCCTTTCCATGCGAGGATATGACGCGATCATCCCTACCGAGGTTCCTCGTCGGAATACGGTCTATCTCCAGCTGGAGCTGTGAAATTCGTTGTTAAGTGGATTGCAAGGCTCTGGTGCCACCGCTAACCTCATCTATAACAGCCTGCCAGCCTCCAGTGTTGTATGCTGTTCGATGCCTTCCATAACCGCCGAGTAATTCGTCGGAACCCAATCCATTGAGCAAGACTCGCGCACCGCTAGTGTAAGGTTCTGGATCAGCACCAGGAGAACTTCTTATCTGACCAACTCCTCTAGAGGCAAAGTAAAGCGCAATCGCAAGACTCTATCTCAACAAATGAATAATAAATGAATCGACCATGAGAACCTGCCGCACCAGATCCATAACAGTCCGTCCTGGCGACATCAACGACTCAACCGTCTGTCGCGCGCCTTGAGACTCCTGTTTTCCAAAATCATTTTCAGGATCGAAATTCAACTAGTACCGTTACGCGCACCTCATAAGGTACGTTAATTTCAACCTGAGGCTCGCGGTGAATGAGTAACGCAATCCGACCCTTCGAAAACTCACGAAATTCCACACGCGGTCTGGGCAAAGTCGCCGCAGCTCCTCCACCTCCTGTAGCCCAGTTATCCGGTCTGGCACATTGTATGAGACGCTTGGCTGTTCTACGCTTGGCCCCGCCTTGGAACGCGCCTTCTTTTGTTTTTTCGACAGCCCGCCGGTGTTCCCCTCCGCTTCTAGCTTTATTTTTCGCGGGTTTTCGAAAGCGACATTAAGGAGATCGATGGGCTCGGCTATTGGTACATGGCTATAGAAACGACTGAGACTCTTGTTTCATAGTGTAGAGAAAATTCTCATACTTATGCGCAAGAAAAGTAATAACTGTCGAATCTATTCCTCCACTAAAAAGGACAGCAACCCGCGCTGCTTCTTTCAAAGGACTTTCCGTGGATAAGACATAGGAAAACTCATGCTAAAATGATTGGGGACTCACGATCGTTGTGGAATGTCCCGGACGCGAAGCATCACACTTTGATCCAGATGATAAATAAGATCGTCTACGGTTTTTACGAGATATTCTGGAACTTCGCCCAAGGACTCTATTTGGGGAATATACTCGTGGGGCGGCAAGATTGTATTGACCTGGCTTGGTTCGGCCTAAAAATCATGTTTGAGCACAGCGGACCAAATTAGCAGCTCTCTTTTTACAAAAGGAGTTGTAGGGGCGTCTGGGAACGACGAGAGTCGAGGCAGCGAGATGAGGTAAGAATTGAAGACTTCTTGGAACTAGAAAGATGAATCATAAGCGAGGACATCCCACAGATACGTAATGGCTTACATTGAGGTGTGCATGAGAGAAGGTCAAACAATATATATGGTTCGTGGGCAGCTCCTCGAACTCATACCGCGAATCCACCCCTGCTGAAACAGATGCGAGCAAAAGATAGGGTGCAACTTGGGATGGCTTGTGAATCAAGAGTGAGCGACGACCGAGGGGATCTCGCGAGAAAAGTAGGCGCCGCGAGTTCGCCTACAGCGTAGAACACGTTCAGCTCACTGTAGCTAATGGTGCAGATCGCGCGTCACCTGATAATAGATGAATGCATATCTGCCAGAAGCATTAGAGCTTATATTCAGGTAAAAGGTTTCAGGTCGTACGGTCCCTCTATAGATCCAAATAAATCTCGAATTTGCTCTGGGGTTTCCAGCGTGCGGAGCTTATCGAAGAGACAGACGCCATCATTTTCCTGAGGGGAGATCTAGAGCGAAAGAAAATAGAGTGGAGCGAAACGCGACCGGAAGCGCCACCAACCTCCATTCCATCAAATATCTGTGGTGCGTTAACTTTGTTACTCGTACTGGAGTATGTTGATCCATAGGAGCAATCCTCACCTCGCCATTCCAGCAAAGTACATCCCCGTCCTTCTCGTGTGGTTGGACGATGATACGATCGCCTCTCAGTCGGAGTTCAGATGCATAGAATTCAAGAGAAAAGGCATGCGGGGTGGTTGGACTAGGAGAATCTGGTGCACAAGCTACAGAGGCCCTGTAGAGACCTTGTGAATCTGGGCCTGAGGGAATACATTGGTAATCTCCCATCGCGATAACTCAATCACATACCACGCGTTGAATTGGCGTTCTGGAGCTTCTGAGATATTTCTTCAAAAATGCTAGCTCCCGGCGCATCATTGAGACGAGCAGAGAAGAAAATACCACACATGAAAGCCCGAAAGAAGAAGGATATTTACCTAATGCGGACAAGACGTGCGCTCCGGCTCCGGCTCCGGCTCCAAGGATAAACAAAAGAGGCACCCAATCTCCTATCATACTATACACATCTACTACAAAATGTGGCTGTACATGTCGTGTAAATCCTCGCTCTTTTGCCTCTCCTTCTCTTACACTTCATCGGCTTCATAATGCATAATCTAACTACTTCATCTGATGTAGCTCGCCACTTTATTCGTGCAGATGCAAGCATGCTGTCGTGCCATGCAAGTGAGGAAAAAACTGAATTACCACGTGGGTGCTCCAAATATGTCTCACAGGCGAGAATGTTGGCATTAAATGCTTGCCCTTTTCTCAGTCCGTCTCTTACGCTTCCCCGGCTTCGCATTATGGAAACTAAGCACTTGAAAGTGTGTATATATCAACTTTTTTCGCACATATATGTATCTGTCGTCGTGCCATGTAAGTGAGGCAAACCGCGTGCGCACTCCACAAATGTCTCTGATCTCATTGATGTGAGTGATAATTATGGCACAGAGTTCAATATCTTCGAAGTTTGTATATGTGCTCCTGGGAGTCTGTAAAATTTTAATATCTGGCTTTACACTCTCTTTGAAGATAAACTTCTGCAAGTCTGTACAAACTACTGATACAACTGATCCGGATCCTCTCAGAGTCATGTCTAAAAAATGGGAGGTGTTATACCCAACAGTAGCACTGCTTGAACCACTCGCAACGCCAAATCAAACCTGAAGAGATACACCTATGACGGTGAGCGGCGATCCTGAGTACATGGCAACAACAGCAATGACTTTTGACTGATGTGAACACGCGCGAAGCCGCTATCGCTTGTATACTATAGAGAGGAGCACGACATGACCGTACGAAAGCCGGCTATACCATAGATACGACTTATACTTGGTTTTTGAAATTTGGACAATAACGATTACGAGTAAAAATATACAAATCTGCATGAAATTTCAATAACTTGAGTTCGTGTCAATACTACTTCTTTATATGACTGTTAGAGCAATAAATCTATGAGGAGACGAGGACACCCTGGTGATGTTATTCTGTGAACACCATTTTTGCGTCTAAAACTATGTGTTGTAGGTGGAGGCGGAGACGTTTCCTCCACGACCAGTCCAGTTGACGTCTGTTGAGCGCATTAGTAAAATAAAAATTGGCATACAGTGTCTAGGCTTACGAATGTCTTCCCCAGCCTTGAACCTCTCGTTTTCTTTGCCCGGAAGTACGCGGAATGTGTGTGCACCGAAGTAATCGCGCTTTTTCGAAGATAAATGACAAATAGCCGGGATCATCGTGATAACATACCTGAGCTTGCAGGAGGTTTGCAGGGACAATCTCGCTGCGGTAACCATCAAAGAAGGCTAGCGCAGTGCTGAAGGCGGGTGTAGGGATTCCCCAAAGAACAGCCTGTGCGATGACACGCCTCCATCCGGGCTGAGCCTTGTGGACAGCTGGAAAGGTTGTTAATATTCACACAAGGCGTTACTAGCCATGAACATGGCCACGTGCCTTTGTTGAAAAAGTCATCGAAAAGCAGGGACTCCAACTTCGGGTTCTTCTGATAAGCAGAGGTAATATCGCTGAGGAAAACACTCTGGATGAAAATTATAAGTAACATCCAAACATTAACAGAAATACTTACCTTGATGATGCATCCGCCACGCCACATGCTCGCGATTCCAGCATAGTTGAGGTTCCACCCAACCTGAACATACTTAATTAGATTGGTGAGATCAATGAAGAACGAGTATATCACCTCTTTGGCCGTCTCCCTCATAAGCATGAAGCCCTGAGTGTAGGAGATGATCTTGGATGCGTACAGAGCTTGCTCCAGATCATCAATGAACAATTGCTTGTCGCCGCGGAAAGGCTCTTTTTGGGGCCCAGAGATAGCTTTGCTGGCACGAACACGCTCTTCCTTGATGGCAGACAAGCAGCGAGCGAAGACGGCCTCTCCAATGAGAGTGACTAAAGAATGTTCAGTAATGGGCCCAAAATTTTAGAAAATAAACCTTACCGGCGGTGCCAGCATCAAGAGCGGCGATTGCGGTCCACTTTCCAGTTCCTTTTTGGCCGGCCTTGTCAAGGATCTTGGTGACGACAGCCTCACCGTCATCGTCCTTGAACTTGAGGATGTTAGCGGTGATTTCAATGAGGAAGGAGTCAAGGACGCCTTTGTTCCACTTGACAAAAATATCAGCAATCTCGTCATCGGAAAGGCCGAGACCACGCTTCAGGATGTCATAGGCCTCAGCGATGAGCTGCATGTCACCATATTCGATACCTATCAAATACGGAGTTATTCCTGAATACACAGTGTATGTGACACGTAAATTTACCGTTGTGAACCATCTTCACGTAGTGACCAGACCCGGTCTCGCCGACCCAGTCACAACAGGGCTCGCCGCGGACCTGGGCAGACGTCTTTTGGAAGATCTCCTTGATTGCAGGCCAGGCAGCGGGAGATCCACCAGGCATCAAAGATGGACCATGGCGAGCACCCTCTTCTCCACCGGAGACACCGGACCCAACAAACAGAAGTCCCTTGGACTCGAGCTCCTCTGTACGGCGTATAGAGTCGGGATAATGAGAGTTACCACCATCAATGATGATATCTCCTTTCTCGAGGAAAGGAACAAGCTGGGCAATGAAGTCATCTACAGCAGAGCCAGCCTTTACCAGAAGGATGATCTTGCGGGGACGCTTAAGCTTGGAAACTAGCTCCTCGATAGAATGGGCACCCTGAATCTTTGTACCTGCGGGGTTTCATTTTAGATCATCTCGCGTAGATGAGTGGAACCCTGAGTTCCAAATTTTACCTTTGGCCTCGTTAGCAAGGAAACCATCAACCTTGGAGGTTGTGCGATTGTATGCAACTACAGTGAAGCCCTTGTCATTCATGTTGAGGATCAAATTTTGGCCCTACGAAATAGTCAATGATCACGCAGTGGAGATCGATGAGTGGAGACATACCATGACGGCGAGGCCGATGAGTCCGATATCTCCACTGCATGAAAGAAGAGGTGAGGAGAGGAGAAGGAGATATGGATAAGAACGTACGTGGCCATGATGGGTGGAATGAAGGAGGGGGTGGAAGAGGTGGTGGTTGGGGTGTTGGTTGTGGATTAAAATAAGAGGGAGTGAGGGATGCGGACCGAGTGATGAACTTTCTGGAGTATATAATCCGATTGGTCATCTTGATCGATGTCAGATTTTTGAGATTGACCAACGCCGGACAAGAGACTGGATGGGAACCAGGGTAATTTGGGCTGCACAATAACCATCCCCAAAATAGAGTATATTTTTCCTCTAGCAGGACATTAGGCGCGTTGAAAAGCGTCCACAGACCGCACAACGATGTCTCGACAAGTGGGCCGCCCCTGACAGCCCGGGCCGGTTGGCCGAGTCGCTTGCTGCCTTTCTCACTCTTTCTTACTCCGACTCACAACACAAACGTTTAACCAGTGACTGGGACCACTGAACGGTGTTCGACGACAACAACCCAGCTCAAATCTATTTTGATTCCTGTCTCTCACAACACTTCTGTGATATATCTACTGCTATAAAATATATACCCTACATTCAATCGAATACCCATTCTTACACTCGATCCATGCACCCTCACAACCCAACTGGCCTCTCCGTTGTAGCCACCGAGGTCGTGTGTGAAGGATGGGTCCTCAAGAAGAGAAGGAAGAAAATGCAAGGTGTGCAATCGCATAGTTTCGACTATCTAGTTTACTCAATATTGGGGAAGGTTTTGCCCGACGTTACTTCACACTATACACATCTGGAATCCTCTCCTACTCCTTCGAACCCGGCCAACCTGTTCGCGACCAGGCTTTATTACATGGTGGAGCCATAACTACATCCCCTGGCCGTAAGGACATCCATATCGACTCTAATACAGCAACATTCCACATGAAATGTTTGAGTACGGAGGATTTCACAATGTGGATAAGTGCCTTGAGGTCGGGACATTTGCATGCGATGGTTGACCACCCGTTGAACTCATAAGTTCTGCAGGAAATTTGTTTCGCCTGGGCCCGAGGTTCGTAGATCAGCCAGCGTGAGGATCGTTTCACGTCACAGTTCAATGCCGGTCGGTGCAAACAAATCGGGGACCATCGCCGAAGAGATGGGATTGGTGTGTACTAAGTATACCCACCGAGTATAAACGCGCAGTCTGATCGACACCGGGTCAGACCATCAAGGCGCTAGAAGAATCTATTCAGCTCCTGGCTCACGACATACCACCGCCTTCGAAGAAGAACCACAGCCTGGGTAAAAAATCCGAGAAAGAATCCAACAAAGACGCTAGATTTGGCTTGTTTAAAAGATGTGAGTCGGCTGAAGCACCCTCTTGCTAGCTATTTAAACGGCCGTCGCAGCACATTATTCCCCGGCAAACGAGTTTGGAGTTGAAAGTGCCTCCGATGCGTCAGAAAACCTTCCATTTCAACGTGTACTTTCTGTATTGGAGGTTCTAAAATCTCAGCACGCCACATTCGTCCAGACACTCTCTGATGTGGCGCACTCTACTCAAGGTTCTCCCCTCCCTATGACGTTCGAAGAAGATAATCGTGCTTCTTCTCCCTACGGAACACCTATGTCGAGACATTCGAAGCGAACATCGATTGCGACGACGATTAGCGACAGTGTGAATGAGTGGTTTGATGCCTTGGATGGCGCAGAGGAGTTCATCATAGACACAGACGGAACAGAAGCACCCAGTAGGATGCTCACGAATGAGAGTCGCAGTAGTCTGAGCCACCAGGACACCTCTAGCACCGATACCGACATGGAGGAAGATGATTTTGGTCACAAACCTTCCACACCGACGAACGTTGTTAACCATGAGAACTTCCTGATTAAACGGAGGACACAACTACCTTCCTCTCCTATAGGTGATGAAGGTAGCCTGTTTGCCATTTTGAAAAAGAATGTTGGAAAGGTATCTTTTTTTGATCAGTTTCACTTGTTCACGGAGTCTGAAATATTATATTTTATAGGACCTCTCGACGATCACATTTCCTGTAACCTTCAATGAACCGCTTACGCTTCTTCAGAGAGCCGCTGAAGAGGTCGAGTACTATAGTGTTCTCGACGAAGCTGCAAATACGGATAATCCTGTCGATAGAATTTGCTATGTGGCGGCCTTTGCAGTTTCCAGCTATGCTCATACTCGGTATCGGTCAGGGAAGAAAGGATTGTCTGTTTTTTTCGTCATATTAAAGGCATACTGTATACTAATGCAAGTCTTGTCTCAGCAATCCAATGCTTGGGGAGACATTTGAGGACCCTCGGATGAAGTTTATTGCGGAGAAAGTCCGCCATAACCCTCTCGAAATGGCATATCATGCAGAAGGAGAAAAATGGCAGCTGAACGCGACCAGCTCTGGGAAAACAAAGTTCTGGGGTGCGTAGGCTCGTTCCCGTGCCCCGAAATATGCCCGAATCTTTCATTGCAAACTTAGGTAAAAGCTTGGAAATTATTCCCCTTGGAAGCTGCCACGTAAAGATGGGACAGGACCACTATGTATGGTAAATCTGCCATTGTCTTCTCATCTCAGACAGATTCTGATTTTGTATAATCAAGGAAGAAGCCTTCTTCGTTCATGCGGAACCTCATGGTGGGAACTAAATATCTCGAACACTGTGGTAAAATGGTTATCGACAACACATCGAACGAAATGCGCTGCATACTTGAGTTCAAGCAGAATGGCTATTGGGGGGCGTCGAACGTGGTTTCCGGGGCAGTACATGATCAGTCTGGGGAAGTCATCATGCAACTCGAAGGAAAATGGGACGACCAGATCTCGCAGACCATCGACACTTCCAATTTCCGGATCCTTTGGCGCATTTCACCCTTTCCGAAGAATAGCCAAGATTTTTATGGCTTCACCGCGTTTGCTATTACTCTGAATGAATTGACAAGCGATCTTGCTGGAAAGCTGCCGCCCACTGACTCCCGCTTTCGACCCGATGTCAGAGCGTTGGAGAACGGAGATATAGATATTGCAGAGGATCAGAAGGTTAGGGTTGAGGAATTGCAAAGAGAGCGTCGAAGACAGGGGAGAGATCGAGAGCCTCGATGGTTCCATCAGGAGGGAGAGGATTGGATATATTCTGGAGGCTACTGGGAGGCACGGGAGCAAGGATGGAAGGAAGAGAAGATTGAGGCCTTGTGGTGATCTGCGATACACACCTTGGTACTATCATCAAGAATAACACTAACTGTTTGACCATGGTCTTTTTAGAGTGACTTCAAACAAGAGAAACCCATGACAACAAGTATAGACCCACTTCTTATGAACTTCTTACGCCAAGTTACGCGTATTGATCATGTGCCACTCTACAGGAGCCGCTCATTGTGAACCTCGTGCCCCGTGCCACTATAATGCCATATTGGGGCATAGTGATGCTACCCGTTTTTTCTCGCTTATGAATCGATTGCTGATGGAAAGTCTCCAAACTGACTGCGATTAGCTGAATTTAGATGCATTGGTCTATGAACCTTCAAGAAAGGCCGCTGTTTCCCCGCATCCACATGAAAAGTTTTGGTCCCGCGGCCTCAAGCTTTCGCAGTGGAGCACTCGTGCACGGACCTACGCGGGCTGCTCTTAAAAGGTCAGCTCTTATGGTACTTCACGCATACTCAGATCGATATGTTTGCCCTGCGTCTAGGAGTTTTTATTACTCTCGCCTGTACGGCAGTCGTTGGCCAGAAACAAGGTAATAATCTCCTATTATCGTTCCCACATGCCCTAATGATTACTCCCCAAGCAAACCTGTCACCCGAGTGGGCTGCTGCATACACCAAGGCACTTTTTTAATGCTGCAGCCAAGGATTCTAAAAGCAAATATATCATTAGGCTCAAGCTGCAGTCGCAAAACTATCGCTCGAGGAGAAGGTCGGCCTTGCTACAGGTATCCAATGGGAAAAAGGTGCTTTCCTCCGTTTCTAGGGAGTTGACACTCTTTGAATTGAAAAAACTTCAAGGACCCTGTGTTGGAAATCTACTTCCCATATCTAAGATCAACTTCCCTGCTCTCTGTTTACAAGGTTAAAAGGTTTCTGCACGATTGATTTCTTGAGATTCCTCATGCGCATTCGTAGATTCACCTGCTGGTGTCAGATTCGCAGATAATGTGTCTGCTTTCACAGCGTAAGAATATCAAGATTCCTGAAAAAGAATTCGGGTTCAGTCGTTAACTGTTGGATTTAGTGGGATTAACGTTGCGGCTACTTTCAATCGCACTCTTATGTTACAAAATGCAGCTGCGTTAGGTGCAGAGTTCCGCGGAAAGGGCGCACACGTAGCCCTTACCCCCATGATGTATGGTCTATATGATCCTTTTTTTTTTTAGCGAGCTATCAGTTGATTATTCGGCAGGAATATTCAGCGTGCACCTGCCGCTGGAAGGAATTGGGAAGGGTAGGTTATGCAAACGAGAAGCACACATTTCTACTCACCAACGCCTTAGATTTGGTGGTGATCCATACCTGTCTGGAGAGGCGGCCTTCCAGTCCGTTAAAGGGATTCAGTCGCAAGGCGTGCAAGGTATGTCGAACTGTGAAATAAATATATCAGATTTCCGCTCAACTCGATCTACAGCGTGTGCCAAACATTACATTAATAATGAACAAGAGCACTACCGCGACGCTAGTTCATCCATAGTTGATGATAGGTAGGCTTTCCCCCCTATTTTCTAACAATACTGTGCTGACAGCTGTCTCTAGAGCTGTAAGTTCATCGAATAATCTGCCTCCGAATTTACGCTGATTATCATTGTAACCAGCAACACGAAATTTATGCCGCTCCTGTGCGTTCCACTGAATTAAATTGGATGAAACTCTTCTTAAACATTGCACAAAAGTTCTTGCGTAGCGTCCAAGCCAATGTCGCCGCTGTCATGTGTAGCTACAGTGAGTTTTTCAGTTGCTCCGAATTCATCCAGAACATCTGGTTCAATGCAAGATGAATTTAGACCAAAGTAAGGGTCTGAAATCGTTATATTGCCGGAAAACATCTGACTGCCGCTAGTCAATGGAAGCTGGGCCTGCGAGAACGAAAAAACTTTGAACGGAATTCTGAAGGGAGAATTCGAGTTCCCTGGGTGTAAGTCCTGCCATGTCTTCAGTGGCCATTGCTGAAACTATATCCACTGTTAGATGTTATGTCAGGTTCTTCCGCCCTCTTCCTCTGTATTCTATGATTCGGACGCTCACATATAAGTACCCAGATTGGTGGGCAACTGTGAGTTCGAATTGCCGATTCCGTTCAAGTAGCCTCTTATGACACCTCGGCTCTACAGCATTCCACCCTTTCTGTTAACAAGGGTCTCGACGTATGTAGCTTAATTCTTAATTCTTTTGCTAACCATTCATGGTGAATAGATGACGATGCCAGGTAAATCACTTTCCAAATAATTCCTAGCCATTTCTAATATCTATTAGGTGACATTTCGTTTAAATCGGGTTTGTGCAGCTATTTTCATTCACGAAGAGTATGAATGAATGGAATTTTAAAAGGGACAACCTACTTTGGCCCCAACCTTATCGCCGCTATCCAGGCAGGAAGTGTTCCTCAATCTCGTATTGACGTGTGTGTCCGAAATTGTTCTTTGGCGGAAGCAGGCTAATTTAATTAAAAGGATATTGCGACCCGCATTCTGGCTGCTTGGTAAATTTTCATCACGTTACATTCTGCAACCCCCTCACAAATCTTGCCAGGTATCTTCTCAAACAGGACTCTGGTTTCCCTGGGACCAACTTCAACTCGTTCAATAATAATGCGCCAGGAAGCACTCATGTTAATGTTCAAGGTGACCATAAAAAGTATTGGACCCGTGGCACCATGTATCTCCCACAGATTTTGCTGATGCCTTAGCAGTCTCATCCGCACTATTGGTGCTGCTTCTACCGTCCTCCTCAAGAATGTCGACAACGTACTACCACTGAAATCTCCGAAGTCAATTGGAATCATTGGTAATGGTGCTGGCCCCGGTTCCAAGGGTCCCAACGGGTGCGTGAACACGATTTGGACAAATCAAGCATGATTTCCGGTATACTGACATGACTCTAGCTATGGAGACCGGGCTGGAACCGATGGCGTCTTAGCTATCGGTGAGTAGATTTGCAATGTACGTCCGGTTATCTCTCATGCCAGCGCAGGCTGGGGTAGTGGTACCGCCGAATTCCCCTATCTGGTCACGGTTGGTGTAATTCTCTCTCAGAGTATGCCCGGCCGTTGAACAGCCTTTTCAGCCTATCGATGCAATTACCGCCAAGGCCAAGAGCGCTGGCGCTACCGTGTCGTCGTCTTTGAGCGACAGTGACTTGAAAGCCGCCGCCAATGTTGCCTCAGGAAAAGATGTTGCGATTGTTTTCATCGTCGGTACGTTCTGTTTTCCGCAAACTTATATGCATAATATTGCTCATAAATTATTCGAATAGCTAATTCCGGGGAGGGGTACATAACTGTAGAAGGTGTTCTACATTCTTCCTCCTACTCCCCTACTCCCATTAGTTAATCAATCAACACAGGAAATGCGGGAGACAGGAATGATCTTCAGGCATGGCATGGAGGAGTGAGGTTTCCTATATTATCTTCATTCTATTCACTAAACGAAAGCATCTCCTAGGATGCTCTGGTGGCGAAAGTAGCCAGCGCGAACTCCAAGACAATCGTCGTGGTAAACAGTGTTGGTCCCATCACTATGGAATCATGGATAAATCACCCAAATGGTTAGTCTTCCTCAGTTGTATCGCATTTCGCTGATTGAACATTTTTGCCAGTTACGGCCGTGGTAAGCACTTATTCGAGCTTCCTAATCAATCAAAAATGGTTCTGAAAAATAGCAAAAAGGTTTGGAGTGGACTGCCTGGACAGGAAGTCGGTGAGTTCAGGTCTCAAAAGGAGCGAAATACACCACTTGAAGCATTGTTAAACCAGGCAATTCGCTTACTGACGTTCTCTACGGTATTTACAACCCGAGGTAAGTTGGACCACTCTCTGGAATATAAGACCTTTTTTAATCCGGAACTTTGCAAATTCCCAGCGGTCGCCTGCCTTACACGATTGGAAAGAGTATCAATGACTACTCCGCTCAAGTACTCTATAATTCGAACTCTGTAATCCTTCAAGTGCCATACAACGAAGGAATCCTGGTTGACTACCGAAACTTCGACAAAAAGAATATAGCACCACGCTTTGAATTTGGATTTGGTCTTTCGTACACCACGTTCCAATACTCCGACTTGAAAATGTCAGGCTCTACTGTTGGTGGAACTGCACCCACCGGATCCGCACTCGATCCATGGTAGCTGATTCTTCACCGAAACAAAAAATCCTCGCTAACACTGCCTAGGCTTCATACCCAAGTTGTTACTGTCACTTTCACCATCAAAAATTCTGGATCTGTAGGGGGCCATGAGGTTCGCATTTCAAAGCTGATTTTTTGCATCAAGCTCACAAAAACTTAATCAATCAGATCCCTCAACTCTACACCACACCACCGGCTTCTGCAAACTCTTCTCCCAAGAATTTGAAGGGCTTCGACAGCATCTATCTCAACCCTCAAGAGAGCAAGATCGTGACAATTCAGCTTTCACGCTATGATCTGTCTTTCTGGAACGTCACGGCCCAACGCTGGCAAGTACCCACTGGTAGCCATGGCATTTCTATCGGTGCTAGTAGCAGGGATATTCGCCTGGCAGGCACTTTGATAGTGTAAATAGGCAGATCTTGGAATGGTCATTGAACATCTATTTATTCTGCACGTACTATATATTAGCCATATTTTTATGGCCATTTTGTATCTATTAAGTTTGAACATCGACCTGATTACCATACATGGCGATCGGCCGAAGACGCATCAACGTATAAAATGTTTTAGAAAGGTAGTAAGCGTGTGCACTGTTATTTCACTGCATCGCTTGGTACCATGCTCAGAAGCTCCCGAGTTCAGTCTCGGAGCTTAACAATCTTGCAACGTACTCTTGCAACCCATACTCCACTGGCTGAGAAAGCATGCTCTTCAATAACACCCCCATATGCACTTTTGCTTCGGAATCTTGAACATGTCCGAAAGATTCTCAACAGGCCATTGACATTGTCGGAAAAGATTCTATACAGCCATCTGGTTGACCCAGAGAAGTCGTTGGGTGGAGGAGGGAAGATCAGAGGAGAGGCGTACCTCCAGCTACGCCCCGAGAGAGTTGCAATGCAAGATGCTTCCGCACAGTACGTCCTCACAATATTACCTTGATGCCCCCAAAATTGACCCCCTCCCTTCCCATTAAGAATGGCACTGTAAGGATCTTTCTATCAACGATTGAATCGTGACTCCAATTCGTACAGGTTACAATTTATGAGTGCAGGTCTCGCTCGGTGTGCAGTTCCTACGAGTATCCACTGTGACCATCTTATCCAGGCAGCAGAAGGGGCGGAAGTGGACCTCAAGGTAAAATATCCATAAATATTGATATTTCAGCTGGCTCACTGCTCTCTTAGCGGTCCATTGCTTCTAACCAGGAGGTGTTTGATTTTCTGGAAAGCGCTGCTAGAAAATATGGAATCGAGTTCTGGCGTCCAGGATCTGGAATTATTCACCAGATCGTCCTAGAAAACTATGCTGCACCCGGAATGTTAATGTGAGGAGCGTTCTTTCTAGCGGTAATGAGCAATGCCTAATGTTTTGATTTGGATAGGCTTGGCACAGGTAGGAGGATTATTAGCCAGACGTATTGAGGTAACTGATTTATGATTATAAGATTCCCACACACCAAACGCCGGTGGTCTTGGAATGCTTGCTATTGGTGTTGGAGGAGCTGATGCTGTAGACGCGATGACTGGGACGCCTTGGGAACTGAAAGCGCCACAGGTTACCGGTGAGGACATTCTTCAGTTCATTTCTCCTTTGCTTTGTTTTCTCTTAGCTAGTACTCAGGTATACACTTGAGTGGTCACTTGAGCGGATGGGCTACTCCAAAAGATCTAATTCTTCATTTGGCTGGTAAACTCACTGTTAGGGTATGCTTTTCTAACCATCTATGTATGCACCTCTCTAAAAGTCAATTAATTCTCAAGGGAGGGACTGGTCGTATATTGGAATACTTCGGTCCCGGTGTTTTCAATCAATCTTGCACAGGTGAGGGCTTCGTCTTGAGCGCTCACCAATATATCTCAATTTCCTTTAGGACTAGCAACAATAGCAAACATGGGTGCCGAAGTTGGCGCGACGACGTCTACATTCCCATATACACCTCGTATGAACGCGTACTTGAAAGCCACTGGGCGTGGCCCAGTCGCTGCCGCTGCAGATGAAGCTGCTGCTCGCGGTTTCCTGAGCGCTGATCCTGGCGTGGAGTATGACCAAGTTATCGAAATTGTATTTGGCAAAATTTACATTTCACAACCCTCACTAACTCACTAATGCTATATTAGAACCTTTCTGAGTTGGAGCCAACCATCAATGGTCCATTCACTCCTGATCTAGCGACCCCGATTTCAAAATTTGGAACATTTATCAAAGAGCAAGGATGGAAGGACGAGTTCTCTGTAGGTCTGATCGGATCGTGCACAAATAGCTCTTACGAAGATATGGTAGTAGACACCTTTTCCGTCAGTAGCCTATTCACTCATTGGGTTTTTGTCAGACTCGCGTAGCAGATCTGGCTAGACAGGCAAAAGTTGCTGGGATCGTTGCCAAGGTATGTATATATTATTGTAAAGATCTAGAGCTCATCTAGCAAAATCAGGTTCCTTTCCTATGTACACCTGGCTCTGAACAAATTCGTGCGACCATGGAACGCGATGGTGTTACACCAGCCTTGGAAGAGGTCGGCGCAACAGTATTGGCCAATGCGTGTGGTCCTTGTATTGGCCAGGTTCGTACGACTTGTCTACCTAAGAAGTTTAACTAGGCCTTACCCTCGCTAGTGGAGACGCGATGACAAAAAAGATGAAGAGAATGGCAAGCATATCAAGCTTTTTGCAAGCTCCACATTGACGTATTAGATACAGCAATCCTTACCAGTTTCAATCGCAATTTCAAGTCCAGGAACGACGGCAATCGGCTCACTATGAATTTCCTTGCTTCCCCAACTATCGTTACGGCTATGACTTTCTCCGGAAAACTGTCATTCAACCCGCTGACAGACTCTTTGACCCTTCCTTCGGGCGAGGCCTTCAAGTTTTCTCCCCCAACTGGCCAAGATCTTCCCTCGACCGGGTTCACCGCAGGCGAAACGTCTTACTACCCTCAACCTACTCCTGAGCCTCAACCTAACGTTCAAGTCGTGATTAAACCTGACTCACAAAGATTGGAAATTTTGGAGCCCTTTACCAGCCATTTTGGACCGTCGAATGAGAGAGGCTTGGAGCTTCCTTCACTAAAAGTCCTTATGCGTGTACGAGGGAAATGTACAACAGACCATATTTCTGCTGCGGTGTGTAACAGTACCCGATGTTGTATGGGCTTCTGACCTATTCCTTCAGGGACCATGGCTCAAATATAAAGGCCATTTAACCAACATTTCTGAAAACCTATGTATGTTTATACAACTTGATGTCGTCACATTCACTTACCTTCCTCTACCAACCATAGTAATCACTGTGGGATTCTTTTTGACTGGTCTTCATAGAGTACAGACTGAACCCGAATCTAGGCTGTAAACGATGAGGGCGGAGACGTCAACAAGGCCTTCGATCGCGATCAAAATACCTCTGGAACTATCCCTGAAGTTGCCAAAGCATTTAAAGCCAGGCAACAACCCTGGGCATTGGTTGTCGACGAGAACTACGGAGAAGGTAGTGCGCGCGAGCATGCAGCCTTGCAGCCAAGATTTTATGGTATATCTGAACATATCTATCCACCAATCATTTAATTAATCACCCTGTAGGATGCGCGCTTATCCTTGCCCGTTCATTTGCTCGTATCCACGAGACAAACCTAAAAGTAATGTTCTCAATATGTCATAGAATCGAAACTAACATGCAAGCCCCGAATAGAAACAAGGCGTACTTCCGCTTTGGTTCGCTGACAAGGCAGATTATGATCGTATTGGATCTGGAGACGTCCTTGAGACTATTGGCCTTGCGGAAACAATCCGAGGTGCCCCCAATGCTTCCATCAAGGTCAAGGTCAACAAGTTGAATGGGGAGGTGTTCGAAGTTTCAACGAAGCACACCATGTCAAGCGACCAATTGAAGTGGCTCATGGCTGGTTCCGCTCTGAATCACATTAGGTCACAGATGGCTTGAATGATAGACAGATACACTCCTGGTGAAGACACTGCTTCAAAGACACTGCTTCAGTTGTGCAAATAAAATTTTCAAGCACTTCAACTTAGATTGATTGAGAACCCTTGCTACAAAGCAAATTCAAAATCAGGTGAAGCTTACTTTTGGGGATTGAATTATTTGTGTGGTACTGTCTGCTACAATCAAATAAGCAGACTTGGTACCAACAAGTGAAACAGCAACAGATACTTCAAATGACTTCTGAATCAGTCACACAAAAGTGAAGTGGGGGAATCAAGCTGAAGCAGCAGCTTTGAAAGTACTTAATCAAGCAGCTGGAGCAGCACAATGGCAAATATTATATATTACATAATAAATTTATGGGATAACCACGCCAAGGGTGTCAACTCTCTGTGTCTTGAGCCAAGCCAAGGTATTGTTAGCTACTGAGATAGCTGCAAGTGGCATACCAGCAAGTTGTGCTACTTTTATGCCATGACTGTCGCGATTAACACCTGGATGTAGGCGATATTGATAGGCAAAACGACCGTTCTAAAGAACGGAAAATGTCAGACTGGGTAACGTTTCAGTTCCGTCATTTTATAACACATACCTCGGTCTCGTTGACATCTGTGCAGAAGAAATCGACATTCTCGAATATACCCCCAGGTTGAATGGAATGGCCAAGCATGTCAGATAACTCATGGAAGTGTGTGGCAAACAGCGCCCTGCATCGGTTTATGGTAACTAGATGGTGCAATGTGGCATATGCAATTGCTAGGCCATCTGTGACTGTTGTGCCGCGGCCCACTTCGTCCATTATCACCTATGTGAGGTCTGTTACAATGTGCTTGAAGACAAAAGGTTCACGTACAAGGCTCTTTGACGTTGCACGTCTGAGAATTTCTGCAGTCTCAAGCATCTCTACCATAAAAGTACTCCGATCATGAAATAAATCATCTTTCGCACCAACTCTTGAGAATAGCTTATCGACGATACCCAAGGTAGCCGAGTCAGCCGGTACAAACGAGCCAACTTGGGCTAGGATGGTAATCAATGCAGTTTGCCGAAGGAATGTCGACTTTCCAGCCATGTTTGGCCCAGTAATGACGTGAACCCTTGATGCTGGAGAGAGTAAGACCGAGTTGGGGGTGAAAACACGGCCAGTGGCAAGTAGTCCTATTTCGACGCTCGGGTGCCTGCCATTGGTGATGGCGGATAATGGTCTACGAAGAAAGGTCAACGGCAACATTCGCCTACCTCCAAGTCACGTACTCATCGGTGAGAGTTGGTCTGACAAAATTCAGCTCGCTGGCTAATTTTGCAAAGGATAGTATGATGTCCAATTCATCCAGTATCCGGGCATTGTGTCGGAGCGACTGAGAATGACTATTGACCTTTCCATGAAGTTTTAGGACGACCAACCATCTTAGAAAGGCCACGGCAGACCTCACTTCGGAGAAGATCAAAGACTTCCTTCTCAGCAACGACGAGAGCTTGTGTAATATCAGCGATCTGACTTCCAAGACGTGCCCATTCCTTAAAAATCAAGGTCATGGTTTTCCAACTGAGAGGAGAAGAAGAAAATTGCCTTGTAGAAATAACAACGGGTAGACCCACTTTCCGCGATGGAGATAAAATCAGGGGATAAACTTAGTTTAGCTTGATCTCTTTTAGACTTCCCGAGATGGACATGCATTCCATGTGATGGTGAAGCGCGGAGTGTGAGAGAAGGGGCATCTGTCCAAGTTGGTTATGTCAGGGGAAATATCGTTGTCAAGATGTGCAGACATACTAACCGTACACAAGTTGTAAATGTTTCTCGAGTTCTTCCCTTTCAAGAAGGAGGTCTCGAAGAGAATTGTGTAAACTTGTTAATATCAAAGAAAAGCTGTTGATGAGGTTTACAAAATGTTTATTTATGGAAGTATACCACACTCTTACCTAGGGTTAATCATCCATTTCGTCGGGCCATACTTCCAAGTCATATTACTTTCCGTGGTTTGCGGAACTCCAAGATCTTCACCTCCAATCTCGACGCCCGGCAAGTCGTCAGGACTAGAGAATCTATTGTCCAAGGCCACACCGATTCTTTTGGACAATTCGTCCAGTTTGGCCATTTGCCGGAGCAATGTGTGTAGACTCGCCCATTCTTCTTCCTTATAGTCAGCATTCTCCACAGCCTCTAATTTGCTTTCTTCCTCAACGCTCCGCTGAAATTTTGACCATATGTCTGTTGTCCTTTTGACTGCCAGCAAATCTGTCGGATCCCCTCGACTTAACATAAATTTTTGGACGATACGCCCAGTGTCCTCTGTTTCAGTGAGGGTTTTGTGAAGATCGGATCGGAAGGTAGGTCGAGAGTGAAAAAAAGCAACCAGGGCTTGACGGGCCTGTATTTCGATGATAGAAGTACTTGGTGAGCCTGTCATGTCCAGATCTCTGATCAACCAGCAGTAGGAAACGCGGAGAATAAGTAACGTACATAACCATCTGCTTAAAAGACGACTGCCACCGCTAGTTACTGTCCGTTTAATTGTGTTGAACAGGCTGCCTTTGGTACCTCCCTCTCTGAAGCCTTCCCGGATTTCGAGTGCTTTGATAGTATGAGAATCTATTTCCATGCGACAATCAGTGCTCTCGTTGTGGGGCACAGATAGGGTAGGCATATGATCTAGGAGGTTGGCATTGAGGTAACATGTCAATAAAGCGATAGCTGATGTTTCCTCGGGACACTGGCTAGGGATCGACGGGATAATGCGCTGGATAGGACAATTTCCCTCTGAAGCTTGTGTCGGGGAGGTGAAAGAAACAAAGTTATCGTCCTCAGCAAGGGCTTCGTGTATTGGATGGAAGGTTTCACGTTGCAAATCCCTGTCTAGTACGACCTCCCTCGGATCTATACGAGCAAGCTCATCTTGTAGATCATCTAGCGTTGCACTCCTTGAATAAAACTCTCCAGTGGATATATCGATCCAAGCAAGACCAAGGGGGGTTGTCTTCGACACGGAATCAATGGATTTTGAGATACCGATAGCAAGAAGGTAGTTGTTCTCGAAAGGGTTCAAGAATGCTTCATCTATGAGTGTCCCAGGTGTGATGATGCGAGTGACTCGTCTTTCAAAAGTCTTTATGTTTTCTGAATGACGGGGGAACTCTTCGCACATGGCCACGGATCGTTTGTTCTGCTGCACTAGGATTTTCAAATGTTTGTCAAGGTGAGATAGTGGAAATCCACACATGGGAACGCGGCCGCCGCCCCATTTCCTTGTGGTGAGCTTAATGTTGAGAAGGCGAGCGATGTCAACTGCCTGGTCAAAGTAGGACTTTTGATTTCCTTTAGCCTGTTTGTAGGAAAGGTTCATTTTGGGGTATTTCACCTCATAGAATTGACCAACACGAGTCAGAAGAAGAGAATGAGGAAATTTCCTCAGGTTTTCTAGGATCTCTTGGGCAAGAACGGTGCGAGGCATACCATTGCCTTCTGTTCATCAATCAGTATATATATATATATGTATTCAGGGAGGTCGGATTCTACGCACCAGGTTTGACCAAATGTTCGGGCTCCAAAGATTTCGCGTTGATTCCCCTTCTTACCCTCTTCGATTTGTCAGAAGTTCCTAACTTGACGCTGGGAGATCTAGGTCTATTGCGTTTTGGCTTGTCACAAGCTAAATAGTGGAATTAGTAAGTTTTTTTTTTTACACTGAATAAATCTAGAAACTTTCAACTCAAGTCTGGGGAACAGCATTGTTCGGGTTCACTGAGCCCGGAGGCTCTATCACTCTTTGCGTTGTTTCTAGAAAGATCGTGATGATTGGTCGAACCTATCAAAAATGGTGAGGACATAAAATTCAACGACACAAGATTACTGACTGCGGGAGTAAAGTTCTTGATCATGTCCACTCAACCAGTCTGCTAGAGGTTCAGCAGGGGTTCCATCTGGTCGAATGAAAGACGAGGGAAGCTCGGCAAATGCTTTGGTAATTGCAGTAGTCTTTCCTCTGCGCAATTTAGTTACAGAAAGAGCGCGAGAAGTAATACTGGTTGCCGTACGAAAAGACACACTCGAAATAAGCGTATGCATGCGCGGTACGTCACGCGGAGTCGTAAATCTGGTCGGACGTGTTTGGTCACGCCACATGTCGGAGTTTCAAGAGGAATTATACAAACTCTCGCGAAACAATTCCACGGCGTTGGCAACCTCTCAAACGATCCAACTCTACAAAAATGTCATTCGCTGGTAGACGCAGGGGAAACAAAGTCAAGAAGGGTGTCCAGTTCACACTCATGGTTGTTGGTGCGTCGCAGCATCTCCCTTCTCCTTTCTTATTAACTCTTTTCCCCCTCCAACAGGTGCCTCCGGCACGGGTCGCACCACCTTCGTGAACACCCTCTGCGAATCAGAGGTCCTTCCGCACAAGATCTGCGATAACCCTGAGACAGCTCATGTAGAAGAGGGAATTAAGATCAAGCCCGTTGCCGTTGGTATGTCCAACTGCTCCCACTCTTCATCCTCTCGTAAGATTAGCCTCTTTCAGAGCTTGAAGAGGATGGCGTGCGCATCGCTCTCACTATTGTTGATACCCCGGGCTTTGGTGACAACATTGACAACGAATTCGCGTAAGTCAGAACACAACAGCTTGTATCAACGCTCCTGATTAACACCCGCGCAGCTTCCAGGAAATAGTTGGCTATCTTGAGCGCCAATACGATGACATTCTTGCGGAGGAGTCGCGCATCAAACGTAATCCCCGTTTCAGAGATAACAGAATTCACGCCTTGCTTTACTTCATTCCCCCTACTGGTCACGCGTGCGTAACCATTACATTCCACGCCAACAAACGCGACTAAATTTTTTTTTTCATTAGGCTAAGGGAGATGGACATAGAACTCATGCGCCGCCTCTCTCCTCGTGTAAACGTCATTCCCGTCATCGGCAAAGCAGACACTTTAACCCCTAGCGAACTCAAGGGTTTCAAGAAACGTGTACGTGTACACCCTTACTATTTTGAGCACACCCCCTAATAAGATAGCTTACCTAGATCATGGAGGACATAGAGCACTATGATATTCCTGTCTACAACTTCCCCTACGACGTCGAGGAAGATGATGAAGAAACAATTCAGGACAATAGTGAACTTCGCGTACGTGCCCCCAGTCCATTGCTTTGGTAAAGTCTCATTTGGAAAACCCCAGGCGCTTTTGCCGTTTGCAATCATTGGCTCTGAGGAAGAAATTGAGATTGACGGGCAGCCAGTCCGTGCCAGAATATATCCTTGGGGTATTGCTGAGGTCGACAACCCGAAGCACTCAGACTTCAGCAGACTGAGGAGCGCTCTCCTGAAGTTGGTATCAAGTTTTGCTTTCCGCATAGCTCTGCTGATAACCTTGGTTTTAGCTCCCATCTCGGCGATTTGAAGGCTCTCACTCATGACCTCATGTACGAAACATACCGTACTGAGAAACTTTCCAGGACCGTGCACTCTGATACCCAGTATGCATTATTATTTCAACTTCGATTCTAATATTAACACCTTGTCTACGTCAGCGACTCGTCTATCCTTCCTGAGGACCTTGCCAATCAAAGTGTGCGCCTTAAGGAAGAGCAACTCCGCCGTGAGGAAGAAAAGGTCTGCGTCTCCAGTAGAACATTCCAGCCGTGATCGCTGACCCTCTGTTTTAGCTTCGCGAGATCGAACTCAGAGTGCAGCGTGAGATCAACGAGAAACGGCAGGAACTGCTGGCGAAAGAGGAGTCCCTCAGGTGCGGTCTCTCGTGATAGTTGCAACTCTGAAGCTGATCTATATTGTGGCTCAGGAATTTGGAGAGTCGCCTTGCTGCTCAGGGTTCACAATCCGAGTTCCAAAATTGATTTTGGAGTGCCAAGTAGAGAGATATTATACCCCTATCCCCTCGTTTTTTTGTCCTTCAGCTACATTGGTTTTGTCCCGTCCTGTCCTTTCTCAGTTTTTGGACGTCTACATTTTTGATACTGCATACTTAATAATGTTATTCGGAAATTGATGCAGTAGTGCAGAGCAACCGTCACTTCAGATACATTGGACATGGTCTATTGGTATGTTCTCGCCAGTTGGTGGAAAGGGGTAGCCATCAGTGCTTGGTTGATTCTTTGTTCTCGTTGATCCACTTGGGTCGACATACTGTACTCGGTTTGCATCCAAGGCGACGAACACGACAACAATCTTTACGCCTAGGTACCCAGCGCTGTGGCCTCTGGCTAGCCTTTTCAGCAGTGAATCAGCAGTTAAAGCAGCAGTCATCGTCAACTGTCTCTTCTGCAAACAGGGTTCAGGCGCAAATGGAGATTGAATGGGAAACAAGGACACCAATGCCTCATCATTCGTCGCACTGGCAGGAGCGAACACAGATATCTGGCTCTTCATCCTCAACGCCTCCTTCCGCCTTCGCATCCACCTCTTCTGGTATCTCTCAGCGACGCCGGTCGTCTGCGGCCCACGTCGGACCCGCTGCCCCCGCTCCAAGTCTCCCCATACCTCGTCTCCCTGTCTCTGCCTCTCTCCCTCAACACGATCATCCATCCGAACCATCCCAAGATATGCCGATCTACACGAATGGAAGGGCTACGACACGCACAAGCTCCTTTATTCGCCCGTCCCCCTCTCCCAACCTAGCAGCAGTCGTCTCATTCCCCCACGCATCCTCGTCACAAAACCCTGTTTCAACCACTGATTCATCAGTTGAAGACCTTTCTGACCCTCCCCCTCTTTCCATTCTTCCGTCTTCATCTCGAGTACAACCCAGCCACCAGGATGTCGCGTCTAACCGCCTACAGGCTCCTAGGGAGTCTCGCGGGGAAAACAGAGTGCCATCGTCAAGACGTGCCCTGACAAGAGCCCTGGAACTCGCTCGTGAAGCTGTTCAACTTGATTCTATGAATGACAATCCTGAAGCAGCGGTTCAGGCATATGGTCGGAGTGTTGCACTCTTGAGCGAGGTGATGGAACGTGTTCGCAGAGGCGAAGATAGCACAGAATCAGGTCATCGAAGGCGGAGAAGGAGAAGCGTCGCAGCTCAGGAGGAGGAGATTAGGAGACTTCAAAACATCGTGCGTTCAAGCACTAATTGTCCGCTATCATAACTAATCTCGCATTATCCAGCATGATACATACGCCGACCGAATGAATATTCTCAGCATCATTTACAGTATACCCACAGTGCCATATTCTTCTTCGTCAACCCTTTATACGACACTAACGGAGACGTCAACATCGCCCACGACATCTACCTCTCCATCATCCGACTCATCTCCACAAATACCCCAGAGCAACAATATCCCCAATGACAGCCAAAACCATTTTTATCCCGAAGAACAGCTGGATCATGATCAAGAATTTGACAGCAAGGAGGCTATGGGCTCAGCGATGTTTACGCTGGATGAGCCAAATTATGTGGTATCGAAAGTCGCTGGACTTGCTTATAACTCCCATCACCCTTACGCTGTCCCCTATGAGCCACCATCAGAACCTAACCCTCCCCCTGTTACTCCCTCTGCGAATCGTATATCTACAATCTCAAGACGCGCACGCGCTTCTTCCAATCTTCCACCACCACTGCCACCACCCTCTAATTCACTACCTCCTGCCCCCACACCTGTAGTGGTTGAACCCACCTCTGATCAAGCGCAACAGCATAGGCATCTTGAAGTACGGACTCGTCAACGTGGGGAATCGGTTAGTCATGGGAACGCTGGCTCCAGTGGGTTGGAGGCTTTGAAGGAGGAACATGATGATGCGTTGCTGGATGATCCACAACAAAACTCGAATGATTTGTCCGAGGCCGACCCAAGACACCTCATTCCAGATACCCCTCGCAACACAAAGCGAGATTCTCCTCCTCTACCCCCTTTACCATCGCCGTCGACGCCGGGAGCTCCCCGTGTTCCCATATCCACAAAACCTCCCCTTTCCCCTCGTTTATCCAACATTATTGCGCCCAGGCCTCGTGGATCGTCACAGTTGAGCATTCGCTCTGAATTTACGACACAATCGCAAATAATCAATGTGACCACCAACCAAGGAACAATTTACCAACGACGGACGACAAAATCTTCAGCGCCTCCGACTCCTCGTTCATCTTCCCCTGCTGATTCGACCATATCTGTTGGTTCATCTACTGGACCGAAATCCACAGCCTCGTCATTACCAGCTGTTAACCCAATGGGACTACCAGCAGGGAGAACGCGTTCCTCCTCCCAGCCAGGTCGGCGACCCTCTGTCATAGGCGGGCGTATATCCCCTCTAGATCAGAACAGACCTCCATTACCAGGCTCTGTTGCAACGAATGGAAGCATACGCAAGACATCAGTGCCTTCGAAACTGAATCCTAATCTGCCGGCACAACTATTCGTCCAGACAGATCTAGTTCCAAACGGGAATTTCTCTCTCGCACCTCCTTCTCAAAGCTTCGCAAATCTACCTACCACCCCTACGTCACCCTTGCCGCCAATTCCTCCAAGTGACCCGCTTCTGAAACCGTATCATCTGATGAGCCTTTTGAGGAACACCATGTCATCTACAACGGGTGGCTATGTGACAAGAAGGCTGCATGTTCCCCAAGAAGTCTGGTCTCAGGGTGGGGCAAAACTATCCAATGTGCTCGAGAAAGTTCGCGTGGTTGCTATCCTCTGCTCAGCGCTGGAGGAACTTGAAGCTAGTAGCTCTGAATACTTTGGTGCTGGGAACGTGTGTAGTGGGCTTGCTTTGGGCATTGGCAGCATAGGGAGGAAAGAGGCTGACGCGTGGCTCTCCAAGCTGGAAGAATTCTCGTCTATATGCGATAGTGTCGTCACAAACTTTGGGAAAAAGCTTGGTGTAGGAGAGGGCTTCGTACTCAAGAAGATGACCTGGGGTAATAAGCTTACTCGCGGACTGGACAAATTCACTAATGGCAAGAAGTAAGGCCCTTATTTCAACTGCTGTCTCTATTTATATTTAACCGACACTCCATTAGTTTGGACTCTCCAGCGGCCTACGTCCGAGGCCTCGAGAAGCTCTTCCTCCACGCTCAGCTTCTTGACGAACACACCAAAGCCGTATTATCCCAACCTGCCGCCCCTGCATACGCCGCATTCCCGCCGGATATTCGCACATCCACCGAACAAAAGCTAAAACGTGCATCAGAGTTTTTCGCCAGCGTCGTGCTAACGTTCGTTATTCGAGACTTGTCCCAACTTCTTGACAAATACGCGAAGAAGTGCGAGAAGTGGCTCGCTGAATAATCTGCTTTTTTTGGTGTTCTCGCCTACTGTGGGCATGTGCAACTGCATTTGGAGATGGAGTCTAGTTCCGCTGGCATGGTGGAACATTATTCTTGTATTTTATGCTTGTCAGGATTTAGAGTGTGTTTAACAGTCCCACAGATCATCTCCACGTCTGCACATCTGCTCAGCCATTTTTGTCGTATTCGTTCACCACAGTTTATCATTGTTCATTACTCACCTTAAATGTTCTCTTTCCTTCTATTTTGGGCTGGGTTTGTGCACGATGTTTCCGCAATGAATGTAGGAATTATAATTTCATTCTCTGGCTCTACTTGTACATAATGTGCACATTATTAGGAAGTCATAACTTTGGGCATGATAACTGAAAAGTAATAAGAATATGGACAGAGTGAATATATACCAGATAATGTTATGTGTATCAAAAATAATAAATAACCGAACTTGTTTAAACGATGAAGTGGTCAAGGGGATGCTGAGTTGGTTCAGGAGTTGGTTCTTTGCAACGAAGTATATTGATGATCTTTAGGCGTCGAACTGAAGAGATGCTTAGTAAATAATTAGTGTGTTGAAGGCACTTGACCTACTATAATCATAGCGGAGATGTTCATCACCTTCCTCGTCTGAATCGAGCAATGGGTCGGTAGTGGTTACAGTGTGCCAAGCCTCTGTAATCGAGCAGGTCATCGATCATGGGGGGATAGGGATGTGAATGTAGGGTCTTACGTTGTAAGAATGTCCTGGATGTTAAACTTCTGGTTGGCAGACGATAGTTTCTGTGATTGACAGGAGCGGCTGCAGAGACAGCAGGGCTAGGAGGGTATGGGGAGTAACGTTGGCGGTAATGTTGTTGGATACTGGCATGTTCAGGTGTTTCGCTTGATATGCGATGGTGCTTTTGCGCATGAGTCCCAAATTGTAGTTGATGCTGGTGTTTATGTTGCGGATACTGATTAGCTGAGGGGGCGACTAGCGAGGGGGTGTTGAGGTAGCTTCATTTGAATGTAGGATGAGAAGACTTACACCTCGAAGACAACTCGGATTCATTGTCACTTTCAGGGGCAACTAGAGTAGCAGAGACCTCTTGTCCCTTGGCCTTCTCCTTCAATCGCGATCGACGTAGAGCAGCGGAGGCAGCTTTCTTCTCCTTGGCCTCTTTGGTGGTTGACTTGGCCTTCCCAGGAGCTGCACGTTTGACCTTCGGTTTCGCGCCACTGATAGGAGACTCGTCTTCTTCATCCCCTATAACAATCCCGTCAAGTGGCTTGCCCTGCTTCACAGTCTCCTTCGCTCCTTGCGTCTTGAGAATCTCGGCCCTTTGCGCCACCAGTTTCTGCCCTAATACTTTCTCGTTCTCAGGATCTACATTTTCCTGACCGATCTCTGAATCAGAGAGATACATGAATGTTGGAGTGTTGCCTCGTCTACTGTCCGCAAAAGGGTTCGATGGGCCGTCGTCGTCATAGTCGTCGTCACTACTTGCTAGCGGAGACTCTAGGTAGTGATAACAAAGCCAAAGGAAGGCCCGTGCGCGACTGACAGATGAGATATTTTCACGGAGGAATAGATCAATGAAGTCTAGGTTATCGCCAAAGTGGAGGTGTCCAATTGGCTATTTTGAATGAGGCACTCAGCAAAGTATAAATTAATGTAGCGAAAATAATCACACACCGTAGAATGGTTTGCAAAAACAAACACAAGGTTCATGACTGTAGTTGAAGGAACCTGCCCTGACTTCTGGGGGTTGAAGCGTTTTGTAAGGCTCGCTTCTTATACTCGAGAAACTGAAACGCACAACTCGCGCAAGAATGTCCGCAGGTGTAGAGGGTGGGTTTCCGTGGTCATTGTCCAAAATTGTAGATTTAAGTATGTGCTTTATGCGTGGTGCGTCCTGAAGGTTTCCTGCTGTTCGTTGGAGTGCTGGTATAGGGTGGTATGTCCGAATGGCTGTTTTCATTTCTGGAAAGACTGAACAGGTAGGCGTGAATATCCCGGAAAGTTTCAAGCAGGAAATTCATCCTACAACTCATCGTGGTGTTGACCCGTCCAACATTGACAAGGAGGGCCAACATAGCGAAGTCCTCCGCGAACATGGGTGAGTCGGACATTTTGTCCTTCAGTGCCTTTGTAGCTTTGGGAGAATGCTGAATAGTCTTGAGGTAGAGATCGCGAAAAGTGATCTTCCGTGCCGGGGAGTCGTGAGAGGGGTATGGATCCGTGAAGACATCATGTGTGTCGTTGAAGATGTTGAAGAGAACGTCGTATTGAATGTCGGTGCGGTTCAGAGGCTCGCCATCGACGCGTTTGAGTGCGACAGCCTTCTTCTGAGGGGAAGGGCTTGGTCGTCTCGAGGACATTGTGGTGATCCGCTGAGAGAAGCAAGTCTGACTGCAAAGTCAAACCTATTCTGATTCAGGACCATACAACGCTCACGTGGTACGGTAAGAAATTATATCCAGACTCAAAAACTACTCCAATATAATTGCTCACACTATGTAAATTACTCTAATAAAAGGGTGACGGTAGTGTAGACTAGGTCGGAAGGCTAGATGATAAGTAAGAACGAATATGATAAGATACAGTGAACCTAAAAGAATTCCATCCACAGAAGAGAAATGATTGAAGAGCCTAGTATGGCACAAGCTGATATCCAAGAAAAAAATCCACTAGGAGAGATAGTAAAGGGAGGATGAGCGTGCAGATGCTAATTTTCTATGTGCATGATCAACAGCTCAACATTGTCGCAGTGCAAAGAAAAATTCATCACTCACCCTGTTTCCAGAATGACAAAACTTGCTCGAGGACTTCCACCACCACATTACTTCGATACATCAGCCCATGATCCGCGCCTTTTACGACCTTGACCGAACATCTGTCCTCTCCCATGTTCTTCGCCATCCACCGCACAGCATTCTCTGCGATCTTCTCGTCCTTATCTCCGTACCAGACTTTGACATAGTGCGGGTATGACGAGTATGAAAATCCCCAAGGATGATTTTCATGGTTGAGAATCTGCAGGAGATCATTATGCGTGCCCTTCGCAGACTCAGCGTGCGAAGCAGCAATGAGGGCGTTACCCAAGGCTGCTTGGTAGGAGCTTCCAGGTCCTACGCTCGCAGTAATCGAGTTGGTAGTACTCATTGTCGGCGAAGATGGCATCGATAACGTTGCATTCGGAGAGTTAAACGATATTGATCTGCGTCCAATGGATCGTCCGTAAGGCCCACCAGAGGCCGTCGATAATCTTAGAGGAGCAATGAACGGGTCTCTATCAGAAATAGATAGCTCCGACTGGGTCTTGGGCCACTCCAAGTCATTAAATCCAAGCCCAACCTCGATCTGCTGAGTGCCGTTAATCTGAGTATTGATAGGCTCGGATTTCTTGAAAGCGGAACGGCCTTTCAGAGAGCTCATGGAACGCAAGCCCTTCAACTTCTTCCCTCCAGGTAATATCCTCTCCTCGGGAGATGATTGAGGAGAATTCGAGGATCCTTTTAGTCGGTCCAGGAAGCCTCTAGAGGCTTTCCGCTTAGTGGTAGGCTGCGCGAGGTTAACAACTGGAGGCAGTTGCAATGATGAACGAGTACCTCCCGCTTCGAGCGTGCTTCGACTCTCAAAGCGACCATCAAAGTCCCTAAGATCATCATATTCACTCAAAGTACTCGATCCGATGCTCGGTCGAGGTCGCGTTTCATTGAGCGGCGAATATTGAGTACCAAGATTGCCGGGTCGCGGCGAAGAGGCGCGACGGTCAGGCGAAGGTTTCGCAGGGGGCTGAGCAGTGTATCCAATGCCTTCGTACGCAATCGTGGGGGGCTTGCCAATCATCCAGGCCTGTACCTTCCACTCAGCCGCTTGAGCGGTTTTTAATATACCGTTGGGGATATACTTGAGCCATTTGTAGCCGCCTGTTCACCAAGGGGTCAGTTTCAAATCAAGGCCTAGGTGTATCAACATACTGTTCTCAGTGCCGCCCACCCAAGGTGCAAGTAAGCAGATATCCCCGCGAATACGGCCAGGAACTCTATTTGCAAATGAAAGTGCGTAAGGTGCCCCAGCGGAGTGGGCCATGATACTGCACTGGCCGATATGAAGCAGATCAAGCACTTCCTCCACCACAGATGACCACTGCATTATGCCCTTCGCCGACTTCGATCGTTGTTCCGTCCGCCCAAGGCCCCAGCTATGAATAAATAAGCTACAAGTTGACAGATGAGTATATTGACACACCGATCGATTGTAATCATCCTTAGGTTCATGATTTCCGCCATTTCGTCATACAGTCCCATAATGTGCCTGACGCATCCCAAGCCCAGAAAAACCACAACAGGGTAGCCGGTGGGGTTACCCAAGTCAGAAAGACTGACGTTCAATGGGTTGTCTTGGGACGCGTGGGGTGATCTCGTAAGGCGCAGTAGTGTTGTTAATCTTGCCGAGCGTAAATACTTCGCCACCTCTTGGGAAGCTGTAGATGGTTTTATGACGGTACCGAAGCTAGGATCATTGAGGGGAGAGGACGGATATTGGTTTGAAACGATCGACGCAGAATAAATGGAATGGGCCCCAGGGTCTGATCGAGGCGAACGGATACTGAGAGTGTCAGATATTGTGGAGTGGCGTTTCGCGAAGGAGAATGGTGGTGCTGTAGGATGAGGGCCTGTTAGAACCTGGCTACGCAAAGTTCGTTGGACTTCATCCGCAACGCTATCTATGGAGGAGCGTGATAGGGGGTCGGTGTCATCGTCGATATCAACTACTTCGGGTTCTGGTTCTGGTTCTTCGTGAACGGTGGCATGTCCCTGACTGTTGGCATAATAAGATGAGGACCGAGTCGTTGGCGGCCTTGACCGAAGTTGTCCTTCTAGTGGGGCGTGCGTCCGAATGATATCAGAAATAGAAGGGACAATGCTTTTGGGCCTTTCGACGGTGACCGCTTTCCGAGCAGGACTGCAGGGTCTGTTCAATTCCTGGTTTGGTGGTGTCGCACTGCGAAAGGGCGTAATGGTTGAGCTGGATCCAGCGCGAGAAGGCGAGGGACGAGTACGACGCCGCCGGGGACGTGGGTAAGAAGCAGCTTGAGCGCTATCTTCTGAATCGGTGGAGTCATTCAAAACAATGTTGCGTTTTGAACGCCGGGCCTTCCCCCCACCCAATATAACACCTGGAGGAGGAGTTGGTAATGGAGGTTGATAGAGGGGGTGGTGGCCTGGTATACCGAATCTGGCACGATTAGAGAGGCCCGTGTTATTCGAGATCATGTCCTCCGTTCCGTTCATTCCATCTACGAGAGCGTCCATGGTTTCTACTCCAGCGATGGGGGCAGCAACGAAAACAGGGAAATGTTCAAAGGACTCAGTGGAACGAGTGAAGTCGATTGGGGTATGGGGAGGTGTTTCAGTGTATTGAGTTGAGGACCCAGAAAATCGAAGCTGGGGTACAGTTGATACGTCTTCCCAATTTGATCTGCCAGAGGGGCCAGTTCTGGACCTTGTACGTGGATACTGAGTAGGTGTCGTCGGGGTTCCGACGTCGTCTGGTGAGTCCAAGGTAGGGAATATGTATGAGGACTCTGGAGACTGGTGCGATGGAGACTGGGGTCTTTCATGTTGATATGGAGAGCTTGTGGAGGGGGAATGACGGTGTATCCGGCGTGTGGAGGTAGTGGTCTTCAGCTTAGGATATGCATCAAAGTAAGTTGACCGCGCAGTGCGTGAGGGCCCTGACGGGTCAAATTGCGAGTCAGGTGGGGGAAGTGACTTATCCTTTTCACGCCCAAGAGATATGAAAGACGAGCTCCGACGTGGAACGCGATGAGACGAGTTGCTGCTGGAACCGCCTAGCATCTGGGGACGAGAGACGACGGCCTGCATGGTACTGATCTAGGGAGTAAGGAGGGAAGTTCGGCCAAGCCTTGAACCGAGAATTGGAAGGACTGGGTGACGCGAAGAGATCGCGAAGAGGGTGCGCCGACTAGGACAATGGTCAACACGCTGTGGGCGTTGCTAGAGAGCTCAATCCTGCTGAGCCCCAACTAACCTCGTACCCTGTCTAGTCGGGAGAAAAACAGGGAGTATTGCCACCGTCAACTCGATCTAGTAAACTCCCGCCATCAATTTCATATTTTATAATAGCGTGTCCATTATAATTATCACACTGGACATGATGCCAACAGTGCATTAGAAAGTACATATTAACACAAGCTTGCTATCTGTGGGTATGTGATAGTACAGCATATTACATGGGTAGTGGCATGCGCGTGGAACGCCCATCACGCAACAGCTCAATTCTTTCCATACTCAGGACAGAGATGGATATTATGCAAAGCTGCCACTTTCACAACCGCATCTCTAGTAGAGCCACACCACCATGTAAACTTTAGTTCTCTTGTACCCCACGGAACCCCAAGGCTGCGCAGGCGTGGGAGGTGTCGATTGTTGATAAATGATATCCATTCGCAGGGGAGAATGGTAACCATCCGCCCAGTGATCATCAATTCCTCCAGATTACGGCAGTTCTGGCTAATGACGGCGAGGATCCCGGAGTCGGCTTGGACACCTGTGAGGCGTAGACAGCAGAGTGAAGGCAAAGATGGAGGGTCATTGTGGAATATAGAATTGTGGGTCCCATCTATTTCGAGTTCCAGGGTATGTATGGAGTAAGAATCGAGGACCAGTTTCACTTGCTCGCCAAGCTCGGAAGCTCCCTTGTACCGGACACATAAGCGAGGAAGGGATGGCGTCTCGTGTAAAAAGTGTGAAAGATATCCACTCATAACGGTGACGTTGTCGAGGTGAAGCTCCGAGAGTTGGAGTTCATAAGGAATGGAAGGGTAGGAGATATCTAGTTCAATTTCAGTCAACCTAAGTTTATGGAGGTTGTTGAATTGTAAGGCAATGGTTTCGTCCCATTCCAGAGAGGGGCGGAAGTTGAGGGATTCTGATAACAGTCGGCCATCAATGTGTAGATAGATCACTGACTGCGCGTCGCCGATGGAATGTAGAAACCTTTCTGCTTTAACGGCGAGCAGGCCACCGAGTGTAATATGATGCAGGCCTTCGATTGAGAGGATGTAGTTGAGATTAGCTCTGTCTTTGGCAGCAATATTTTCCCCAAGAGTTGGTCGAAGTTCTACTCCTTTCACGAGCAGTAGCAACGTAGGATTTCCTCTCAGTGTCCGCGCAAGCTGTGAGCAAGCACGGAAGGAATGAATGTTGGGTAGAGCATATAATCTTCTTCTGGCAAAGCCAAGCCACGCCCGGGAGACGTGGGCAAGACGAAGTAAATCTCGAGGCCACCAATGGCTACTGCTTTCGAGAATGAGAGGAATAAGGTCATCAATGAAACGTGAGCGTGGTTGCCGTGTAGTTGAATGCATGTTGTAGAGGCCACTGGCTATGGAGGCTGTCAGTACAGGGCGGAACTACGGTCAAGTTCCGAAGCGCGTGCTGGCCTGGTCGAGGACTTGCCCAATAATATTAATAAATATGTCATGCATCAGGAGATCCAAATTAAGATTCAGGAGGAATCTCCGCATCTTTGACATTGATACATATATCCTTCACGAATTGGCGCATGAACTTTGACATAAACGCTCTGGTTTCTTCCAGTTTAGTTCATCCTCTGAAAATGCGCGATGTATAAAACAGAGACTCTTCAAGGTGTATACGTAGTTTATGTATTATATTTATGCCAACGCCACGAGATAAGATCTAGATCACGGTAAATTATCATTCGAGATTGGATATACGGAGGGCTCGGACTGCATCCACTGGCAGTCTGGCACGCCATCGGCCATTGTAAATATACTGTACGCAACCTTACAAGTACTGCGTACTGGATCCTCAAGTCTTCCTCTTCCTGCTTCATTACAGTCTCTATCATATGAATGGCATCTAGCATGCAACACTACGAACTACCTATCGCACAACGACCTCCCTTATCATGGCGTAGAGCTTTGTGTGCCATCCTCTTCATTGTCTTATTCGACTTTGGCTGTCTCATGGTCAATGGTTCCCAGCTCGTTTTTCTATTGCCTCTTCGCATGTTACCATTCAAGTGGGCGGGCAGGTTATACAATGAGGGTATCCGCTACACGAAGGGAGCCTTTGGCTGTCTATTGAGTACATCCCTGACATCGTGGATTGGGGGGACAATATTGATATCCTTTCACAGTTCTCATGTCTCAGTGGTTCGCACCAACAAAACTGAACATCTCGTTTGAAACCGAAGGCCCAGGTCGCTTCAGTATTGAAGAGATTGAGCGCATGGTTGTGAGGAATTCAGCAGGACAGGTTGTATCATTAAATCTTCCCACAAAGTTAGTTGTGATATCTAATCACCAGGTATATCTACTTCGTTTCACTCTCGTGCTCGCTTAACCAATGGAATAGATCTACGCGGACTGGTGGTATGTCTGGTGCCTCACCTACTTCATTGGCCCACAAGGGGTGCACCGCTTTGTCTATATCACTCTAAAGAAGAGTTTACAATGGATTCCTATTGTAGGATGGGTACGCTGCTATACTAATCGTTCCAGAAATATGCACTAATATATATGACACAGGGCATGCAACTATTCAACTTCATATTCCTGGCTCGTTCTTGGGCGTCAGACAGAGTACACCTTGCTTCACATTTGTCGTCCCTAGGAAAGCAGACTGAAGAGGAAGACAACCCTTTTTGTTTTCTCCTTTATCCTGAAGGTACTCTTGTTAGCCCGAACACGCGTCCCATCAGCAAGAAGTTTGCGGATAAGATCGGAATTGTGAGCTGGTCCATCTTTTGCATGGATAATGTTGCTAATTGATGTTTCTCAAGCCCGACTTAACCAATATACTACTACCAAGATCAACCGGCCTCCATTACAGCTTACGTTCACTAGCTCCTCGAATACCAGATCTGAAATTACTTGACCTGACTATTGTATACCCTGGTATGTACCATCTACACTCATGAAAGATTCATTTAATATTGTATATCTCTCCAGGTATTCCTCAAATGCGATACGGTCAAGAATACTATACCCTTCGATCGATATTCATGAGCGGTATCCCGCCACCTGTTGTACATATCCATCTGAAGATGTTCGACGTAGCCGCAGAAATCCCCATTGGAAACGTCCAGACAAACACGCTGTCGTCTGGAGCTCCAAATGGAAATTCAGCGGAAGTTGACATATCACAGCAGGAGAAGGAGGCGTTTGATATGTGGCTACATGAGGTCTGGCGAGACAAGGATCAATGCATGACTCGATTTTACGAAAGTGCATCTTTTCGCCCAGGGACCGGGATTTCGCAGGTCGAGATTCCGTTGAGGCTGCATCGCAAGAGGGAGTTCCTCGATGCGTTCTGCTTCTTCCTGCCCGCAACTGTTGGTTATTTATGGGGGAAGATGCGACACTAGTTCGCGAATCGGACATATTTACCATCCGAAGTCTACACTCTATGTATTTCGTCACCGTGCGCTTAGGTACCTAACCTACGCACCAACGCCAGAGAAATGAGCTTGCTCCCTTTGCTCTTCTATCTTTTTAACCATGAATAAACTTGTATCGAGGAACCTCTCTACGCAGTTTACAAGGCAACTCTCCTCCCCACGCGAAAACCGTGTCGATGGCGTGCCGGTGATGCACCTAAACGAGGTTTATAACAATTATACGCAAGGACGATCGAACCTACTTGTCCCAGCACAAGGTGGTAAAGTTATGAATTGAGGAGTGCAGTTTAGCCTGGAAGTAGGTGAATCAACGAAACATGGCCTGGACAGTACAACTTTTAAACTGACCTGAGCTTGCTCCTTCTCTAGGAAACTCGCCAACTCTTTCTGATGGGGTTTTAGATACCTATTTATATGCCTTGGCAGAGAGTAGAGTATGCACACCTGGGTTGCTTCGTCGAACTTGTCCATGTCTGAGCAAGGTGGTAGGGGTCGCTAATGGATTCGGAAACTCACTGACTTTGCACAACTTAAACTTTGAATTGTTTTTTTTACGTAATTCGTCTAAAAATATGACGTGGGTTCAGGTCCAGGTTCCGGGGAATCATTGATATCTTCGAAAAGTTCCAGCTGGCTTTCCATAACTGTTCGACAACCATGCAAAGATTGACGTGTGATCGTTGATAGCACGAATTCCCTTTCATATTAAGTACTTTCTGGCGGAAGAGCGCTACCTCGTGGAGCCTCGTGTTTGTGCAACTCTTGTACATGGCCTCAACATCCACGAGTTCGACTGGGTTGATGGCCACTTGGGCTGGAGACCCAAGCCCACCGTATGCCACCATCTCGTGCCTCCAAGTCATAATCTGAATTCGAAACACTAGGGTTGCATATCTCAGTCGCAAAGCGCTACCGATCAAACGCCATGACGCTGAGCCTCTAACACGCGAGGATGTACAGTTCGATTTACTTCAACACATATTTTCTGACAAGAATGCCGTCTTTACCAATCCAAATCCTGGGGGAAACCCACTCCCTTCAAAGTCCTCCAAAGTCACCTTTGCTGAACTATATGTCTCTGCGCTGTACAATTCGAGTAAATGTTCCAAAGTCCTCAGGGAAAAGATGCTCGATACCCCTGCGTTCTCCATTGAACTTGCGAAAATATCTCTCCTGACCAACGTCGGCCGAATAAACACGACAATGGCCTGTGAGATCGTTCTCTGATATGATAATGTTAATATCTGACATTTTTAGTTTTCCCGGAAATGAAAACTGCGTTAAGAACCTATCACCCTGTTCCCTCTCTGCAAAAAACAGATGGAAATGCGCAAGATGCACCCAGAATCAAAAACTGTCTTAAGGCTGCTCTGCTTCCTTCAGAAGTGAAAACGGCCCCGCCTTCGTCACCGGACGAGATTTTGGACAGACGAGTAAGCGCTCATCTATACCTTAATCTACCAACTTAATTATATATTTTGAAATACCAGAAAGCAGGCCAGCGTCCTCCTACAACTATTGTGAATCTCATATTTGTTCTCGCTAACCATGCTGCCGTGAGATATCCTACGCACGCTCTATGGGATCTTAGGATTCACATATTTTCAGCCTTTGGCTAGTGTCCATTTCGACGGGGCGCTGAATTTCCTGGACCTTTTCCTTCCTCATAAAGGCCTAGTCTCCGCCGATCGCGCAAGGACATTCCTATGGCTTGCCTACCACTACCTGGAAGACAATGATTCTGAAGCAAATCCTTTTGATGACGACTACTCACGTCGATTCCCTGGTAAAGCACCACTATTAAATCAGATGTCGAGCCAGCAGATGAGAACGGAAAATGTGGATACGGCTGAAGAAATCGCCTGGGGGAAAAAGATGTCGAGCACGAGGAATGCATTTTTGCAGAAACTCGTCAATTCTATGGAGGAAGACAAGAAGCCAAAGGCTACGACGGCTATTCGGCAGTTCATACCAGGTTCGTTGTCTTGACAGTAACAACCCACCTACTAATCAAACACTGTAGTGAGCGCGAACAGTCTTCGTCGTACTCGACAGTCAGGCCCATCGCAAGACGCATCTAACGACGAGGGGGCGTTTATGTACTATGTCCCACAAGACCACCCCAATACTTCTGGTGATCCAAACCGAGCCAAGAGGCGTAAGGTTCCTAGATTTTTCGCGGAAAATAGAACTAAATCTACGGGCGTAGACCCAGCATTGCAGCTGCAAGCTCATCCTAATATACAATCTCAGCAAAGAATGGGTCCGCCAACTCCTTTGACGCCACGGTCGGAACCACCCCGGACAATGCTGCAGCGTTTGAGAACCTATTCTAGTTCATGCTATCATGTACTGATTTTTTCTTCTTATAGAGGCGTGGCATTCGGTCAACACAACCGACCCTCTTGCAGATTCAGACGAGGAGATAGAAATCTCAGATCTCGATCACGTTCGCCTTGACTATAGTACGCACCAACTAAACATACTATAAATTTAATCGCTCAGAATAAACACTTATCCTCGACAGCTCGGCGTATCGATGTCTTGGCCCATATTCAACGGCCATCCACGACACATGGTAGTTGAACAGAAACATGCACTTTGTAGTCATGTGGATGGTTTGTACATTCTCAGGCATGTAAAGTTACCCCATTGGAAAGTATTCAAGTTGATACCACGTACGAAATATATCCCATTTCAAAATATAATCAAAAGAGCAGGCACTGCCGCGAAGAAGATGAAAGGAGTGTGTGGTTGACAATTTGCCAGTAACGAGACTAGCTCTTTAGAAAAAGTAACTCAAACAATATGTGTGCAGTATTTGCGGAATAGCCCTCCTTCTGTCTAGTATCCCCAAAAACCGAATGCCAAAAGCCAATTCAAAAAGAAAAGAAAACTGTAATAGATACCCAAACGCTGAATCAAAAGCCTCCCGGAAGAGCCAGAACGGGGTGTTCAAAGCCATATCGGGGGCGAAGCGGCATGATATCAGCTGGTGCACTGCGGCGTTTCCACCGCGATTTGCGATCATCACATCCCTCTCCCTCAACCCCTCCCAGGTGTCCATCTGATGTAAGAGTCCTTCGCCTGAGGGTTGAAAGCATATCATGTGCTCTGCGCTCACGAGAATTCAGGGCGCTGAGGTTGGATTCCGATAAGTGTGTAGGAGAAATTGTCGCAGAGCGGGGAACAACGAGGGTTGTTACTTCGAGGCTGGGTGTAGCAGGGGACATGGGGGATTGTGGAGGAGCGATATCCAGACCCTGCAAAGCGGGCTTTCCAACTCGAATGGGCATTTGCAGCCGACCGACGCCAATTGTAAGCCTAGGACGCTCTAGAACGGGGGCCGGGGTTGGTGCAACACTTTGGACGTCTTCACGACGGAAACGGGCATATCCTTGAGAGTTGAGACGAGCCGAAATCTGATCAAGTGAGGGAAGTGATCTTCCCAGCTGGACCACTGGCGCCCCGGAAACACGCACGCGAGGCTCCTTGGTCTTGTTGGACTCAGGAAGACGGAAATCAACCTGTTCAACCCACGGCTCACGGCCATATGAGAAAGGACCGTAGTTTGAGTTATCACTGAGGGATTCGAATAGGGCCAAGGGAGAGACTAATCCCGGGGAGGGGAGAGAATAATGGAAGATAGCAGGAGACTCGGGTGGCGTCTTTGGAGTCAACGTAGCAGTTGGGGATGGAGGTGCAGAGACCTTGGACAGGAAGAGAGCGCGGCGCTCAACTGTATAGAGTTTAAGAGACCACCATTAGTGTAGGCAATGATGAAGACATACCCTGCTTGGTCTTATGCGCTTTGAGGGCGATCTCTTTACGTAGGTCGCCTGCTTTCTTGGAACCGAGTGCAGCATTTCTCTCCCTGGATGCCAGAAGCAATGCTTCGAATCGCTGGCGCTCAAGGCCTTTGGCGGGCTGTGTATCGGCAGGTCGGAGGGGCGAGAGAGGTTTTTTAAACCTTGTCATGGTCGGAGGAGGAGTTAGATGAATGGGTCTGAAGCCATCATCATCATCCAAGGGCGAGGCGAGAGTAGCAGAGAAAGGCGAGTATGGCTCAACAACTGGGTCTACAGGAGGGGCAAGTGAGATGGAGATCTGGGGAACGGTAGCGAGTGTTGAATCCATTGAAATGAGTGGCAGTGGGAAAGGGTTGGGGACAACTTGACAGAAGGCGACCAGCACCAAAAAGAGCTTACAGGGTAAAAAGAAGAAGAGATACAGCGAGCCACACACTCCGCAAATCTGTAAAGAAAAAAATGCAAGGGAGAGATGAGGCCCGCGTTGAGGAAAATAAAGCACACAAGGCGATGATAACTAGGGATCTCTTCAACTGTGCGGTTCCATCAGCCCGGTTACTGTTGTTGGCAACCACTTGAGGCACCTAGGCCTTGGCGTATCAACTCAAGTGTCCCTTCTTCCTCATCCACCCACCTGTCCTGGGTCCATGTATTTACTTACTGAAGAAGCATGACTACCAATCAGATCTGCCGTGATTTTCTAGTCACGTAGATCTGACAGAATGGCGAACGCTTAAGCCTTTGACTCTGTGCCCACACGACACCACGCATCCAAATAGAAACTGATTCATTTACTGATGGTGAAGATCGTTTTGATTGTACCTTGGTTTCCTTATAGACCCTCCACCTTCACAGCCTCTGCAAGTTTCTCGCGGAACAGCTTTTCTGCGTCGCCCCAGACACGAGAGTCAGGGAATTCCAACAGGGAAGGCAGCAGATCTGCACTGAACTGCTCAGACGCCTCTCGAGGGAGTAACGTCGGTAGGTGATCAATGGAAATCACAGACATTGGTGGGTTTCCGGCACTAAATGAGGAAATTACTCTCATTGAACAGAGTTAAAATGGTGATTGATCTCAACCACTCACCCGACTTCGACAGGTACGGTAGGCTCAGGGAATGTCGTGTTGATGTTATAGATAGGAATCGGGTTGAAGGGATTAGTGGTATCGCAGCTCACGTCAACAACGACAGATAACCGGCGGTTTTTTCCCGCGTCACGGATCGTCTCCTGGGTAATAAAGGACGGTATTTGCGAATTGAGGTAAATGCAGTTCACAAAAATATCGACATCGAGGATTTCTGGGAACGGTCCTCCCTTGGCCGTCTCTGGGAGATCCCATTTGAGGATGTCATCTCTGGGGGTATCGTTAGTGAACCACACTAAAATAGAAGAAGAAAAAGAGTGACTAACTCTTCGAGGCCAATCTTTCTAAACAGATCAACTGCGCCACGGCCACATCTCCCAAGGGCACCGATAACAAGGGCTTTGACGCCCTTTCCGCTACCTCCCAGGAGGCTTTTCACGGAGTCAACCATTTCTTTCTCGTTCTTGTAAGGCTCTAGATGGCCGAGCTTCTCGCCCTTACTACTTGCTGCCAGAGCAAGAGCACCTGCAGCAGCACCTGCGAATCCGGCGTGGAACCCAAAAGCGGCGACGCGGCGACCAGTTTCGTCGGTCAAAAACTCGATGTCGTAGAGCTTTCCATTGCCCCGATAGAAACGAGAGAGGACGCCCGACCACCCTGCTTGCTGCTTATAACAGTGGGCAAATTGAATGTGGCTATGGGGCAAAGCTTCATCCGATTCCTCCAGCTCCTTCAATCCAATGATGGGTATATAGGTTGGCGCGTGGGGCCATGAGTTATTTTCCACCAACTCACAACCGACACTGAGGTATATCTTTGTTAGGAAAATCGACGAAAATACATCGAACTGTCATACGCTTCATATTCAGAGTCATCAAATATTCTCTGTTCGTCCCGTTCGACCTTTATGGTGAAGCCGGCATCGATAAGTGCTTTGGAGGTCGCTGGAGTAAGCGCAGCGCGGCGTTCAAATTTTTTGGTTTCGCAACGAAGCCAAAAGGCTTTGTGTGGCATAATTGAGTATACTGAGAATTGAAGTGTAAGTTGAGGAAGATCGAGTCAGAAAAATCAAGCTTGAAGATGATCGATGGTATTATCCATCTTCACGTGGTCAACTTGTGGCGTCACATCACTTTAAGTTTCAGAGTAGCGTTGCGTATAAAACTATGGGCAGTGTAACTAATAGGTAAATTACAAGGGGAATTTTCCGGAGGATGTATATAAGGTAATTTACCATGTAAAAAAGGGCTTTTTTACCATATCCATGTGACCTGGAACCTCAGCAGTTTTCAAGCCGCTTGCGCCAACCTAGTAAACACAGTCGACGCAGAAGACCACGGCGTTAGTTCACTCAAGAATAACAGAAAAGAATATATATGCGCCATGTTCTAGATTAATGAAAGAGGCCTTGTATTCATTCCCTGAGCTCAAATTTTTCCTTTGCTGATAGTGCCGAGTGTATCAAAGGTTCGGGGTGAGCTATTGGCTGCTATTGGTGCATCTGCAAGCAGAATCTCTTTAATCTTCAGGCCCAGAATATCAATCTCTTTGTCATCTTCAAGTGGATTCTGAATATATCCCCAGGGATTGTGTTGAACTGATGTCACAGTCCATCGATTTAGGGTCAGAGATATGTGCACTGGGTGGGTTGATGTTCCCTGCATCATGGAAATATCAGGCAGTGGGAAACTATGAGTCTGGGACAGGTCTGGGAGGAGGAGATCTACATGGCTCCTGGTATTTTTTACATTTCTTACCAGGTGATTTCTGGGACATGTAAAAAATAGGTAATTTACTGTAAATTACATGTGTAAATAACACCTTGTAAAAAAACCCCGACTTTCATACGCAACCCTATTTCAGAGTGACTCGGACTCAGTTGAGCCTGGCTAGCGCTACGTTTGTGGCTCAAGGGTTATCCTTTCAAGAAAAAGTGCTGCCGGTATTCAATAATCATTGAAATCCCACTCAAGTCAACCGTACGTCCAGAGTCCAGACGCCTGAGTGTAAAATTTCCTTGAATTTCTTCAAGGTTGGGACGCTGGTGAAATTCCATTCAGAAATTCTATATACCGCGCGCTATTCTGATGCATTTTTATGCAGCAGACGACTCGGACAAGTGCGGGTCGCTACGGTGGCGCCAGTGATCACTATGAATAGCTACAATACGAAGTATCTAGTATGTCAAGTTTTCCTTCAGTGGATTCGTGCTTGGACAATTTCTCCATGAATCTAGTACAGTCTAGTACATAGTATTAGCTGGTCTCGGATAGCACGGGAAACGCCGATGTCAGATCCTAATCCACTACCACCAACAGAGGCGCGCGAGACTGCCCCGCAAGAAAATGACGCGTTTGATACTGTGGCTTGTCTTCCTTTCATTCAAATAGCAATGATCTTACCAAGAATGCTAGGTTTCTGTTAGCACCGCTGAGGAGTTGAAGGTCCAAGGAAACGACTATTTTCGGGAGAGGCGATGGAGCGAGGCACTGATTTCATACCGATCCGCTCTTGGCCACCTTCCAAAGAAAATAAAACGGAAGGCAACTATTCCCGAAAACCCTGATGAGATCTCTGCGGAAGCATCGCTTGAACTGAATGACGCAGACCATGTTCAAGAGGAGCTGCCCCATGATCCCTCATCTTCCCAAACTACAGTCGAATACGCCAAACTGCGTGCCATATTGAACGCCAACATCGGAGCATGTTATGTCAAGCTGGTGGCTATGAAAGCATCTCTAAGTTTTTACAATGGCAACTGAACTTTCTCGTCAAGGGTGACCATAAGCAGGCTGTGGATGCGTGCTCACAAGGTCTGGGAAAAATTATTTCCTACAAATAGATCGACAATAACACAGCACAGCTCTGGATGACGATCCCCAATATATCAAGGCCCTACAAAGACGAGCGGCTTCAAATGAAGTCATAAATTCATGGTCTTCGTTGAGCGCAGCCCAGGAAGGTAAAATCTCAGGGATGATGAGCCACTTTTGACTCGACTAACAGCCTGCAGACTACAGTAATCTTGTTAAAATCCTTCCACCATCTTCTAAACAAATGATGGATGCGCAACGCTCTATGACTTCGCTCAAACCACGGGTCGAAGCTGCTCAGAAGCGAGAAACGGCAGAAATGCTCGACAAACTCAAGGGCTTGGGGAATAGCATTCTAGGTACAAAGCGATGTGACTAGGCTCACCACTCACTGACCTTGGAGATGACACAGGGAATTTCGGCCTCTCTACGGATAATTTCAAGTTTGAACCCAATGGACAAGGTGGTTATTCAATGAATTTTTCTAGGTAGCGCATGTCAAGGAGCTCTTCGGGATGTTGCAATGCGATAGTGCTAAAATTATATGCTCAGAGGCCCTTCAATCCAAACGGGTCTCGGGTGTGCAGAAAAAGGTTGCTTTCTTCAGCGGAAAAATCTATACAAGCTAAACAGGTGGGTTTGAGGGATGTATATGGAACTTACCCTTGCGAGGAGTCTGCCCTGGATCAAGGACATCGACACGGGTCCATAGTGTCGGGAATCCCTCGAATACGCAGCATTGTCTCCACTGATCCAAACATGGCCTTTGGGGACTATGACGTGTTCAGTGGAAGGTGATAGCTCTCCAGTCGGATCCACACAGACAATGTCGCCTGGCATTGCAAGGATTCTTTTGCAGATAACGCGCCCGGGTTCAAGAGGTGACTGCAGGATTGCTAGGTCACCACGTGCAAGACGCTCGGGAAAGAGGTAGTATGACAACCGATCCTCAATAACGAGCTCCCCTTCATGAGCTAGTGTTGGAAGCATAGAAGGGCCGGACATCTAACACAACCGCATATCAGCAGAGAGTGCATTCCATTCCAAGAAAACCATTTCACCGTAGAAGGCCTTCCTATGTATTCTGATACCAGATGGATAGCGCATGCTGAATTGAGCAGCTGTTCGGTGTGAGATGAGGTTAAAGCGACGTAATGATAGATATGTGTATTCAACGCACGTGGAAACTTGCTTTTCCGGCGTATTTTCCCCAGTCTTTCCAGGATGTTGAGCTTAAGTTAGGAATCCATCTCGATTTCCAGCTGGAAAGACGCATTTATACGAGCATATCACGAGTGAGGGCGGTTTCTGTAGTCCAAATATCACCAGCAACGTTACAGAATAAAGGAAGTCTACAGGTTTACCCTCATCTCCCAATTTCCCACTGTTTGGCATGATTTGGTGGCCAGTGATTAGATACGACAACTTAAATCTTCTTAAACCAATAACTTATACATCCTCAAGGCCTCACATCTGGTTGTAAGTCATGTCCTCCTTCAAACGCAAAGGTCCCATCAAACAGGCCCCAAACTATCCCGGAACTCGGCCTTCTCCCGCCAGTCCTTCGATATTGATTACTTCGACTGGTATACCATCTTTGGATGACATCCTTGGCGGCGGCATACCCTTATCATGTTCTCTGATCATCGCTGCGCCGGACATTCATTCGTCATACGGTGATCTTGTTCAAAAGTATTTCACTGCTCAAGGCCTTAACTGTCGACATCAACTATGTGTCATCGATGATAATGCAGAGGCATTTGTGAAGGATATTATGTGGATTCCTCGAGGTAGACATGGTGCTACTCCCGAGGCAGTACCGGAAGAAGACGAGAAAATTCGTCTGACTCAGGGGGCGCAAAAAATTAAGATAGCGTGGCGATATGAACAAATGAAGCCATTTCAAACTACGGTCTCGGCGTCAGTTTCGCATGTGAGTTTCGCATGCATTTGATTCTTCACGTTCATGGTCGACCATGCTAATATTCCTGGTGTGACTTCGATGTCTAGTCTACCGATGAATACTGTTCCAGCTTTGATCTAACTAGCCGTGTCTCCCCTTCGACGATTGAGGAAAGCCTTCGATCAGGTCAACTATCTTTTATCGAAACACATCCACCCACCACACAGCGGAACTCAATATCCGAGATTCTGTGCCGTATAACGGATATCCTCAAGTTCCAACATCTAGAACTCAAATCCTCACACATTCCTCTTCGCATATGTGTTCCATCATTGGGCTCACCCCAGTGGGGTGACCTCACACCACAAGTGAGCAAGAATACTCGGATTTGTTAAATGGCCGAGGAATAAACCACCCTCAGGATATCTTGTACTTCTTGCATTCCCTGCGAGCCTTATTACGCCAAAACCCTCACGCTTGTGCCTCGCTGAGCCTCGCAGCAAATGTCTCCACAGAATCATGGGGTGGCTCTGGGTGGCTGCAGAAACTTGGGTGGGTTACAGACTCGGCGCTTTCACTGTCAGCATTCTCTGGTGTGTATCTTAAGGTCTTGAGGTATTCTTGATCACCAAATTATCTGTTCATTCTAAACCTCTAGGCGATCCGTCGATGATGGCTACGTTCCCAAATCATCATGGTCTTCTCCACATCCATACCTTACCAGCACCCCACACGATTATTCCACCCAGTGACAAATTCTCAACTTTGCGTGGACTTTGCACTTCTTCAGGGGGCACTGGGGGCAGTGGCGAAAATAATCTTACATTCAAGTCCACCAGAAAACGGCTGATCTTCGAGACACTACATCTTGACATAGAAGGTGGGGTTGGAGAACGGCGAACCACTCCATCATCTACTACAGTTGAACTAACTAGCGAGGCATACCATGATCACTCCAGCCATGTACAACAAATTGTCGCTCCAAATAAGGCAGCCTTTGCTACCGTTGAAGTTGCTGTGGAAGACTCTGCGCTGCAGAAAGAGGGCTTGGCCAATTTTGATGCGGGAGAGAAAGTAAAGGACGAGTCGGGACCTAAACCCCAGAGGCAGAAAAAGAAAGTCGCGTTCCGAGCAGATCGCCCAGACCTGTATGACTTTTGAATAGACATGGTACACTGGTTGATTGGATGGTGGCTCAAGTCTCGGAGGTTCCCTCGGCGTAACGCTTACTGGGGAAAACCCCACCGGGATCACTTTAGAATACAAATGTCGGAACAAGTGGTAACGATCACCTGGCGGAAAGATGAACCACACCGGGCTGGATTAGGCTGGATTGAACGTAAGTATCTCTGCTCGCGAAGGACCGGGTTGGATAGACGGATTCAGTTGGGCGCGCACAAAATATAGAACAAAGGCACTGTTATTATATTTAATTTGTGCCGTAGACGTAAATCAAAGAGTGGTCGACGTCGAGTGATGGGAAGAATTAACCCCTGCAGGATTGACAGTCAACATCCAACACACACATCGACGACAGCGACGACGGGAGGGATACTCCATTGCTAGCGATGCCAAAGGAACGATGGGCCGGTACGTGGATAGGAGGTGTTTTTTGGTATTTGGGAATCAGGGGCCTTGAAATTCAGCGGAATACGAGGGAGTTTACCCAGTGCTGCAATTCAATTGCCATTGGCATCTTCTCCCTCTTCTCTTCTTTATGGCCCCTTCACTTGTGGTCAAAACTGACGTTGGTTATCTAGATCAACATCTTGAATTTTTGCGAGAACATCCATCGGCCGCGCTCCCACCGTCGCCTTTGTCGCCTAGCTCTTATGGTCGTCCACGTGCACCCACCCCATCCGCCTCTGACGACCACTGGTCGCCCGCAGATTCCCAGTCCCTCAACGCCAGTCTATTAGAATATCTTCCCGACCACAATCCCACTCCATCCTCCTTTGCTCGCCCTCCAAAGTCTCATATGCCCCTGCCTGACCCATCGCACTTTCCCGATCCATACCCTTTTCGGTCTTCTCACCATCATCTCAATAACCTGCCTGCCCTCTCGTCTGCAGGCTCATCTAGACGATCCTCTGCCTATACCAGCTCGGGAAGCGCCCTAGCATCAGGGGATTATGGCCATATACATGTTGCTTCGGGAGAGGATGATACAGCAGTCAGCGTCGGCATAACATCTGACGCCGTCGTCCAGTTGCTCACCGATGATTCAAATGGATCCACATCTGCGCGGGGAACACAACCTCGAGCCCCACTCGACCAATCCCGTTGGTCTGAGTCCTACCCAACAGGCGTCCGGTCTCGATCCTCTTCCATCAGCAATACTATTACAAACGGGCAGGAAATTGTCGTTCCAAAGCTCCAGCAGAAGCCGAGTTATGACATGGGCTGGCAGACAGTGGATGAAAGGGATGAGGTCGGTATGAGCGAAGAAGAAACCGACGATGACCATCATCTTGACGACGACGAAGAGGAAGAGAAGGAGGAGGAACGAACATCTGCTGTTGTCATCGCTGAGGAGGGCCGCGGTTTGATTGTGCACGGCGACAATGTTCCCATTGTTCAGTTGCATGTGCCTCCAGGTAAACCTACTCTTCAATGACTGAAGTCGAGTATCTCACTATACGCAGGCACCACCCACCTACTCATTGGATCGTCGAGTACGCCGAATGCAATGCCCGCATTCTTGACATCTACTCTACCTCAGATATGTCATAGCCTTCTTGCTCTGGACATTTCAGCCAACTTCCTTGGTGCTCTTCCCCCCGTCCTCGCTGTGTGTGAAAATCTGGAAGAACTCAACATCGCATTCAATCCTCTTCGCGTACTCCCTGTTTTCCTAGCTGATTTGGCTAACCTTCGTGTCATCATAGCTGATTCGACCGGGATTAGTACTTTACCTGATACTCTCGTAGACCTCGACAAGCTCCACACCATAAGTGTACGAAAGAACAAGTTGCATGCTCTCCCGAGTTGGCTGTGCCTTCTCCCTGCTCTGAAAACTTTGTGCGTTGACGGCAACCCATTTCAAGGGCCTTGGAAAGCTCTAGTTGAACCTTTGCTGGCGAAGGTACCAATGTCCCCCATATATCCCCCATCGACTCCCCTGTTCCCTCCTAAATCTGCAAGCCTCCGTGGCTCCTCTGTTGATCCAGAAACTGACAATACCGATACCGAGGACTTCTCTGATTGTGGGCCCCTTAGCCCCGGTATGGATGAGGCTCCTTTCTCTCCAGAAGATGAGGACCACACTATTACCCCCGAGCGCGCCGCCCCTGTTCTTGGACGATCTGTAACCTCTCCATTGCCCTTCAATCCGACCCCCGTGCCCCTACCGAAGAGCCTTACCCGCACTCGCACTACCCCAAATCGTGCTCACTTTGACCAGTCAAGGGCACCAAAGGCCAGCCAAAAAGCTGCCACACAACAGGATCATCCTCCAGTGCTTGTGGAGAGTTCTACTCAACCTGCGGACCGTGAACTACGCAAGATGAAGAGTGCCGGTGATCTTCGAAGGGGGAAGATCACTACGCCTGCTCCTCCACAGCCAGGTATGTCGCCCCCTAATGGTGACCTAGGCAAATATACTTCTGCTTCAAGCTCGAATTTGTTAAATACCGCTACTGGCTCTCCCGAACGGCCGGGTATGATGAAGCGGTTTGCGACAATGGGTCCAAGCTTAGTGCCTAATAGCTTGGTACCTGGCAGTCCATCACGTCCTACAACAAATGGAGTGCGGCCTCAACTTACTAAATCTCTGTGGGAACGGCCTCCAGATAACACAGACAGTGCGGGGTCGAGTTCAAATAGGATCTCCATACACGAGAGTACCACATCGCCTCATAAAATTTCGACACAAGACATCCAGGACGGCAAGTATCCCGTCCGCTCACGGTCTGCTAAAGACGGGAAGGAAAAGGGCAGTCGCTGGGGTTTCTTGAAGAAGATGTCGATGAGCAAGATGAAGACAGACTCACCCCCACCCTCTATATCAAGCCGACCATCATCTAGACAACATACGTCCGCTGGCTCACGAGGCACACCACCTCAATCAACTCCGACGAAGATGCCGCAGATCGATATGCGCTTCTCGACAGCAGGCATCCTTGAAAGCCTCAATCCTCAACTTCCACAGCTCCATCCTCAGCATCCACAGCTCATACATGAATTGCCACAACTTCCGTCATCACCTGAGTCTCCCAATCTCAAGAAAAAACCCTCTCGAGATATGCTCAAGGCTAATCCGCCAATTCCGATTGCAATATCCCCGTCGCCTAACCTTCTGGCACCTCCTTCACCACTTCCTAGATCTGCCAAGCGCCGAAGCTTCCTACCTATTGAAGCACCTGGCGGTCTTTCACTAAACATACCTATCCCCGATTCAGCATCCTTCCTGCCTGGAATAGCCGTCCTCAATGATGCGGACGGTCATGATGCAAGGGCAGCCACCCCCAGCCCCGTGGTGGACCATGAACTTCACCTACGCCGCGAGGAGGAACGTGCCCGCGAGGCGTATATGCGAGCTCTGCGGTCTGTCATGGCGTATCTGAAGGATATGAATGATTTGGGTTTGTCTCAGCAAACTAATCCCCTGAGTATGTACGGTGTATCCACGGATGATGGTATCACCCCTCGATCGAGGCGGCCAACAATGGTAGAGGGTCAACGGGAAGTTTCGATGGCGTTGAGTGGCTCAACAGCCTCAGACTCAACTGGACAGCTCCGCTCCAGGGAATCCATAGCCGGTTTGCGAAGCGGAAGCTCAGCACAAACACTCAGTGTTGCTACGACGGATAGTACTGGGTCATCCGAAGAACGCAAGTTCAAGGATGACAAGGGCAAAAGAGCCATGATCGTCAGAGAGATAGTAGCGTAGGTGATGCTCCACTCCTACCAAAGCCTTGTTACTGAGTGTGCTTATCCTTTCAGGACGGAAAGGACTTATGTGAAGGGCCTTCAAGAGTTGGTTGATATTTATATCAAACCTGGTTGCCTTCCTGCTAACCTTCTCAGCGGCGGTGGTGTCGGCTCTTCCAAGGACACTATTGTTCCTGCACCGGAGCGTAAGGTAGTTTTTGGTGGGATCGATGCCCTATTCTCCTTCCATAAAGATAGTTTCCTTCCGGCCTTGGAAGTCGCTGCTGCGCCGTTGATGAAGTCTGCTGAGGATTTACAGAAAGCTGATGTCGATGGCCAGTTGTCACTGAACGTCGTGAAGGCGGTGGGGAGTATGTTCCTCAAGCATGCTGCCTTTATGAGAATGTATTCAAGTTACATCAAGTGAGTTTATTCCATCACATTCTACATCCAAAATCTTATACCTTTCCCGACAGTAACTTTGACAGTTCCGTTCAGCGCGTCAAATACTGGACCTCGGAACGTAGTGCCACTGGCACCTCCAGCCCAGCTTCATCCGCAGTGTCCCCGTCTTCCAGTACAGCCCAACTTGTCGGCCTTGGTTTGAGTTTAACATCTGTGTCTACACCCGGTGTCGCTGCAGATGGCGGACCAGCAGCCACCGGTGTTCCCAACCTCACTACAAGCCAGCGCAGGCGGATCAAATCATATCTAAAACGATGCCGCATGAATCCCCGACATTCCCAGTTAAATCTAGAAGGCTATCTACTTCTCCCCGTCCAACGGATACCCCGGTACCGATTACTGGTACGTGAGGTAGATCCTCTATTTTCCCCGCTAAACACTGCCTATTTCAGCTGGAAGAATTACTCCGGAGTACCCCTCCAACGCCCGAGTACTTGGACGACCCCCTGGGGCGAGCTCTAGACGAGATATCCTCTTTAGCTAACAACATGAACGAAGGGAAGCGGGAGTCGGAATCGCGGCGGAAACTTGTGCAGTGGCAGGCGAGAATACGTGGTAAATTCCCTAGCCCTCTCGTTCAACCACATCGGCAAGTTTCTCTCTTTTAATTAGACATACGCATGTTTACATAACCTTTCCAGTCGTCTCATCATGGATGGACCTCTACTTCTCACACGTGTTGTGCGGAAGGCAATGGTTTCTTTCGAAGCGATCAATGCACAAGGCGACGCATCTACTGTGCAAGTAGATTGTCTAGCCCCCGAATTGACCCCCCGGTCATTGGTCGGCATTCTATGCAATGACCTATTGGTCCTTTGTCGTGATCCTTCAGATGGCCAGGACCCAACTTCTCATGTCGATTTATGGGCTGTGCTGAGGATGCAAACACTCCCTCAACCTGCTAGTATTGTTCATGGCAATGGTAAGCCCTCCCACCACGCACACATTGATTTCCTAGATTTGCTATGACATGCAATTCACCAGCGCTTCGACTTGTTGATAACAAAGCGATCCTTTACTTTGACGCTCCTTCGCCTTCAGATGCCTTGAACTGGTATAGAGGTTCGCTTTTCATCTTGAAGTCTTATCGCAACAAATAGTGACGCCCTGCTTGTAGCTATCAATCTTCATATCCCTGCCTCCAAGACATAGATCATCCCTCGACCCCATTCTTTTATCTCTTATTTACTTCATCACATACATATGTATTCTGAGCATTAATTCACTGAGAGTTTATTGATAATTCTTGCTATTTAATCATGGAGAGGTCAAAACTTGACTTCTTTGGAAGTAGTAATGTACACGAGATGAAGGACAAGTCCACAGTAGGTGGAAACGGTATTGTGAGCACCTTAGTACAGATCCAACGCTCACATCTAAATACATAGTGTACATTAGAATTTATGCCAGGGGAGATAAATTCTCGAATCATACCAGCCATTGCCAGAACGCCTCGGCCTTGTTCCTTGGTAGAGGCTCATCATAACTATCGAAAATAAAAAGATGAACAAAAGAATGCCGTAATCGTGAAATAACGCACGTTTCGGCTTCAATCTCGGCGATGTTCGTCACAAAGTCCATATCTTCAGCCTTGACAGCAGGAGTTTTCGTATAAAGTTTAGCACCAATGTATAAAACGGGGAAAAGCGCCAGAGGTAGATAATTAGTGACGAATGTGGCCACCACCCATTGGTGTCTTAGGAAGACTTTCCATCCGCTGAACTGGAGTGCAATTTAGTTTCACTAATGAGAGATTCAGAATGACTACTCACCAAGCAGATCAGAAAAGCAAAAATGAGAGCATACCAGGCTGCGTATGGCTGCAGCTTGGATGAGAACGGCAATTTGCTTCTGTCGTACCCCTGTGCTTTCATACCGCTATGGAAGCGGATATAAGTGACGCAGATGCCTGCCCAGGTAAGAAGGCCTGCAATGGAAGTCATGTTTGCAAGCCAACCAAACACTTTTCCTGCGCCATCATTGACCCCCATGAACGAAAGGAATGCAAAAGCTGAACAAAAGATGATGGAAACATAGGGAAGTCCGTTCTTGGAAGTCTTGAGGAAAATCTTGGGGGCATTTCCTGCGGCAGCCAGACCATCTATAGAAATAGTCTTGATTGAAAGTGAAATATTATAAAATGAAGTGTCCTTACAAAGGGCGCGTGAGCTTGTGTATAGGTCGCTCGAAGCGGCGGACCATGCTGATGTTAATAAACATGCATTAATGATCTGAAAGGAAAGTTGTAACGATTATTGTTCAACGAACACCACGAGGAGAACCCACGGATGGTAGGCTTTTGATCCCTGCGTTTTTTATGGCGATGACGAACGGAGAAGAGGCAGCGGTGCCATCAGACAAGTTAAGACCTTCAGATGTATAGGGTACCAGAAGTCCTATGACAAGGGTTCCAAGGATATAAAACAAAACGATCCCTATTGCATTTTTGAGCATACTAGTAGGCAGATGCAAAAGGAAGTCGACCAACGGATATAAACTCTTCTTATCGCCTTAGGTAAATTCCGGCGAGGATTCTTGGCCTCTCCAGCTGCAATCTATGACGAAGAAGTACAGCGATTTGATCAACTTCCATTGAGCGGTCCAACTTACTGCCACAATTTCAGTACCAATGAAAGAGAACGCAGCTTGGGTCATGACGGCCCACCACGCCAAAAAACGTCCCTTGGAGCCTGTTATACCATCGAATTGTGCGAACGGTCCAGGATGTTTCCAGTAACGAAAACCAATGCGGTCATGGTTAGGCCCACCTATGAAAATCTCGAATATCAACATTGCTACTGATCTGCATAAACAATAGGATATAAAACCTCCAAGATCAATAACAATCCCTAGGATGATGAGGCCCACGATGGTAATGACTTTAATAGACCTGCGATTCCGAATGATTAGTCGATGAACGCAGTAATTCAGATACTAAAAACGAACGCGAAAATGAATTCAGCTTCTCCATAAATACCAGCACCAAACATGTTAATAGTGATCGTAACCACCAAAGTGACCGAAATCCAGGCTGCAGGGTTAATGTCCGTCCATAATCCGATGAGGACGGCTGCGGCGCTTAGCTCGGCGGGCAGCACTATGGTCCAGTTATACCTAGACAGCAAGTAGGTTAGGTGTTTCACAACGGAGAAGAGACTAGATAGTTACCAGTAGTTCCAACCCATGGTAAACGAAAGGGCTGGGTCCACAAACCTCTCTGCTAACTTGATATGTCCACCAGGGATGGGAAGAAATGCAACCATTTCACCAAGTGATATCTGTGCCAACAAAGTTGATATATGGAATTACCGTAACAAAGAACTCGCACCATGACACTATAGCAGATGGTGCCCATGACTATGTAACCGAGCAGAAGGCCTTCAGTATAATATATTAGTGGTCAAGTCACAAATCAGACTTGAAAGAGTTTTACCAATCGGACCTCCTTCCCTCAAAGACGTAGCAGTTCCCAAAAACAAACCTATAAAACAGAAACGACCATCTCAGTCATTTACGAAGGATTAGAGTGTGTCAAACCGAACCTGTCCCAATAACACCACCAATACTACGCGCAATCAGAGGACAAATAACATTTTATGCGCTTCAACTGCACCTTATCATAGCAATGTGCCGATTCTTCAATTGGCGCACGAGCTTGACCTCACCAGAGACCTCATCCCTAGGATTGCCGTCTTTTGCAGATTCTAGATCAGCATCGGGTCCTGATGTTTGGTATTTCTCGTTGACTGATTCTTTATTTTCGCTCGCCATAGTGGTTAGGGAGTACTGGCTGCGAAATGGGCGAATAGCTGAGTTCCGTGATGGCAAGGGATGGATTTATACGGCAACCAAGGCACCAGAGTATGTAAACTGCATGCACCTCGGCTTCAAATCGGGCACAGGGCGCCCCCGAGGTGTGCCATCTGACACAGCTACTGTGACATCAATAGAACACATCGCTGGAGTAGCCCTCACCAAAATTAGATTGTTTACGTGACTCCATCCCGGTTTTAACGATCCACTGCCTCAAACATGTTATCTGGGTTTGTCCCTGTCAGGTGCTACAGGTGCTCGTATGATAGCTACTTAAACCGTTCCATCACATCTACACATGAGAAATCAGTCGCCATCTTCTATACAGATAAGGCCAAAAGCTCACCAGCCACTGCCACAATGCCTCCATTTTATTTTTGGGTGGAGGCTCATGGAATCTGTAGTTTGAGTGATGGGAAATCTTTGATCACAACCTTCTTGGTAATACAGTGACTTACGTATCAGCTTCAATTTCTGCGATGTTAGTCACGAAATCCATATCTTGAGCCTTGACAATTGGTTTTCTGGTATACAATTTGGCACCGAGGTACAAGATGGGGAAAAGGCCCAAAGGCAGATAGTTGGTCACAAAGGTATCGGTCGCCCATTTCCCTCGCAGGAAAACCTTCCATCCGCTGAACTGCAAAAGTCATTTTAATGGAACAAGAAGTGATATTAAATAACGAGGCACCGACGAAACAAATGAGAAGACACATTACTGTGGCGTACCAAGCTGCGAAAGGTTGTAGTGCTGACGCAAAAGGCAATTTGCTTCGATCATATCCTTGGACTTTCATGCCTTTGTAAAATCGGAGGTACGTTACACTGATGCTAAACCAAGTGAGAAGCCCGGCGACCGATGTCATGTTAGCCAGCCAGTTGAAAACTCGTCCGGCACCGCCTCTGACACTCATATACGCCAATAGGGAGAATAGTGAACAGAAAATGATAGACACGTAAGGAAGCCCGTTCCTCGAAGTTTTGAGGAAAATTCTAGGAGCATTTCCGGCAGCAGCAAGACCGTCTTGTCTCTAAATTAGCAGAGGCATGGGGTTGTGAGTGGAAAGTATTCTCACACAAGGCACGAGAACTCGTGTACAAGTCGCTCGATGCAGCTGACCATGCAGAAGTCAACAAACAGCCGTTGATGATCTGTAGGCTATGGGAATTAGCTCTCAAGTGGTGAGATTATACTTTTGAAAGTACCGAGGGGAGGCTCTTGATTCCCGCGTTTTTGATTGCAATAACAAACGGCGAAGATGCGGCAGTTCCATCCGCAAGGTCAAGTCCCGGGGAGTTATACGGTACAAGAAGACCTATAACTGCTGTCCCGCCGATATAGAATAGAAGAATACCTGTACAACGCTCAAGATACCAAATGGAAATACCAAAGTCACACTCACGGATGTAAACTCTTCTTATAGCTCTTGGGAGGTTGCGCCGGGGATTCTTAGCTTCACCAGCTGCAATCTGAAGGGATGAAAACACGCGTGAATTTGATTGGTGACTGTACATACTGCGACAATTTCTGTGCCGATGAAAGAAAAGGCGGCCTGTGTCATGACTGCCCACCAGGCCAAAAATCGACCTTTGGCGCCTGCGATACCCGCGAACTGTGTAAATGGTCCAGGATCTTTCCAGTAGCGAAAACCAATGCGGTCGTGGCTGGGCCCACCTGCACAAGTCATCATTGTGAGTATATAGAGACGGATATAATATGCCAGTCATTACCTCCAAGGTCGAGAACGATGCCCAGGATAATGAGACCCACAATTGTGATAACCTTGATAGAGCTTTCACAAAATCAACCTCGAAAAATCTGGTGATGTATCCCAAACTCACGCAAAAATAAATTCTGCCTCTCCATAAACACCCGCTCCAAACATGTTAATACAGATCGTGACGACCATTGTCACCGTTATCCATATAGCAGGATTAGCGTCCGTCCAGAATCCAACAAGTACGGCGGAAGCGCTGAGTTCGGCAGGCAAGAGGATCGTCCAATTGTACCTATCTTGACGATGCATCAACGATATAGGACATGGGTTAGTAAAATAATTACCAGTAGTTCCACCCCAAGGTGAAGGAGAATGCTGGATCTACAAAACGTTCTGCTAATTTGATGTGACCGCCTGGGATGGGAAGAAATGCTACCATCTCTCCAAGTGATATCTAAACCCATAAAAATCATTGAGGATTTATAAACATGTTAACATGAACACGTACCATGACACTATAGCAAATAGTGCCCATTGTCGTATAGCCCAGCAAGAGACCTCGAATTGTCACGATTGGGTAAGTTTAACATTAACAGCAAGTGAATAGAGGAATTGTACCAATGGGTCCTCCGTTCCGTAACGCGGTCGCTGTCCCCAAAAATAAACCTACTCCTATGTTAACTAGATTTGCTTAGATGATATCACACTTGTGCGCACCCACGCCAATCACACCACCGATACTGTGTGCATGACCAGTGAGTTGGGAAGACCACATTGTGATACAACTATTTACCTGATCATGGCTACATGTCTATTCTTCAACTGGCGTTTGAGCCTAACCTCACCAGTAGATGGGTCCCTAGAACCCGAAGCATCAAATATCTCTGCATCAGAGTTCTGTTTTGAGCCATACGAGGTCTCTTTCTCGTTCACGCCGAAGTCTCTTTTCCGGATGCTAGACATGCGGATGCCTGGAGTGTGTAAAAGCAGGGGGAGGGAGACGCTGGCTGATTCTTATAAGAGGACCCTGAAATTCCCGACGTGTGCAGGTCAGGAAGGACTAGCTCCTTGGGACACGCCCCAGTTATGCCGCATGCGAAATGATGCAGTAGGCGGAAAACTGGTGTAAAGATAAGCTTCTGATGTTTCGATTGACAAGATGTCCTGTTAACACACATACGGATTGTAAGAATACAGATTGTGAAGTGCATGAAGCGGTGTACTCACGTTAGATATATTAGATAGTTCAAAAGGCATACGGATCTAAGGGACATTACCAAAAGAGGCTGGCAATTCCACCTATCTATCCATCACCTGTATGTGCGTCAATGATCCACTTTTGAATAGATGCGAATAGCGGGCCTCGGCAGTTTGTGGACGGCCTCGTTGCTGCGGCGTTGAGCGCTGAACGCCGCAGACTCGACAGGCCCCGGGAAGCTCCCTATGAGGTTTATCCGGAAAATAAGGTATTTTAGGGCCCCGAAATAACCATTTCTTTGTACAAAAATAAGGGATTTTAGGCCCTCCCGGAGTAAATTTTTTGAAATCACTGTCGGATAATACAGACTTTTTACAAAATCATGCCCCACGTGCTCCGAGTGCGTTTGTGAAAATCAAAAATTCGGTATAATAAAAATAAT
>JABCKI010005724.1:0-47500 GCA_018282025.1 Sphagnurus paluster
TCATATACAATTAGCACATCATTCTGAAGGCGAGGCTTCAAGAACATCAAAGTCCAAGTTTATCTCACACAGAAGCCATCTGAAGTTTTCGTTACAATTAAACTCGGTGTAGCCAACATTGATACTATCACAGGCGATCGAGCGCCACACTCCACTTGTTTCAGCATATAAATTTCCTCTTAGATAGTTCCAGCTGCAGGTATAAATAAGGGCCAAAATTCACCCACGACACCTCAGGCTGAGCCCATCCAATATCCAAAACCACAACAACTTCTAACAAGTGCCGGTCACTTACCCATTAATCTCACTTCCAATCCACGTTGAAACCATGCGCTTCTCTACCATCGCTGCCTTTTCCACCCTCGTCCTCGCTGGCTTCACGACCGCTTGCAAGACTGACTCGGACTGCCCTCGCGGACGTGCGTTCTTGTCTTGTCACTCCCGCATATGGCGCTGACGTCCTTCTTTCATTCTACTTCAGAGATGTGCTACTTCAAGAGCAGGAAGGACAGCCAGGGAGAATGTTACAAACGCGACCAAGCGCCCGCAAACGGAATCCACTCTCCTGCCGCTGGCGAGATCAAGCGCCGCCACCGTATGCGCCAGTTTATCGATTACGATGATGCATACTAAATAAAGATCGTGAGTTATACCACATTCAGGTAATAACCCCTCTTACGCGTCCCCAAAAGTGCTAAAATGGTTCATTGGTAGTCGGTAATAACTTGTAATTGGAACTTGACATTGAACAAAACGTTTTTCCATTTTGTTGCTGCAGGCATAATAAAACCCCCTAGATTCGTTCCAGAGCCTCCTTGCTTACCCAGGTGTAGTAGATGTGTAAAAATGGGAGGATAGACGGCTTATGACAACATTCCTGAGAATGTAGTTCAAAGTTTTAGTGTTTTAAGTAAGCGTGTATCGGCGGGGAGCTGATCGACCAAGTCTTCTCTATTGACCAATCTACAATACAGTCTATGAGTATTGCTTCTGGATATACTTGGCGATCGTCTGTAGCTGAATGTTCGACGTGCCCTCATAAATCGCGCCCTGCGCACAACCAAATGAGCAGTCAGTATGATATATCGAAAAGCAACAACTCACAATCTTCGAGTCCCTCCAGAACTTCTCAATCCCCGTCTCGCGCGTGAACCCAACACCACCGGCCCACTCAATCGCCTGTCCACTCACGCGTTGCGCAACCACGCTCGCCCAGTACTTCGCCATAGCCGCTTCCTTCGTGAACGACTTGCCCTCCTCCTTCAGACGCGCCGCGTTGTACGTCAATAGCCGTGCGCTCTCCAGCTCCACCGCTGCCTGCGCAATCTGGAACGCCATGCCCTGGAACGTCCCGATCGGCTGTCCGAATTGCTGCCGTTGATAGGTGTAGGGAACGGCTTTGTCGAAGGCGCCCTGAGCAAGGCCCAGCATTTGTGCAGCGATGCCGATACGTCCTTCAGGAAACGATAAAGCCTTGGCACGGAGGAGATAAAAACAGGGTGGCCGACGCACCTTCGTTTAGGATTTCAATTGCAATCTGTTGGCCAATAATCAATACTGTGCAAGCGGTATGCAACATACAAAAATACCTTGTATCCTTTACCCTCTCCACCAATGACATTCTCCGCCGGCACACGAAGGTTATCGAAGTTGAGCGTGCATGTCGACGAAGCGCGGATGCCGAGTTTCTGTTCCTTCTTCATGATCTCGATGCCCATGTCCTTCGTCGCAACAAAGCAGGTGATGCCTTTGTAACCCTTACTAGGGTCGACCTATGCCCGAAGTTAAATGAACTTTCGCGTCACACAGGACAGGGAGGGGTACGATACGTACGTTGGCAAAGATGAGGAAGATCTCGGCCTCGTGCGAGTTGGTGATCCACATCTTCGAACCGTTGATGATCCAGTGGTCGCCGTCCTTCTTAGCACGCGTTTGCAGCGCAAAGGCGTCAGACCCCGAAGCAGGTTCGGACAGACAGAACGATCCCAACTATTATGAAATAAATAATGTTAGTATAAGATAGGAGGTTCCATGTGTGGTGCGGACGGACCTTGGACTCGGCAAGTTGGGGCAACCATTTCGCCTGTTGCTCCTTCGTTCCGTAAGTGCGGAAGATGGTGTTGACGAGCGTGTTGTGCACATCACACATCACTGACACAGAAGGATCGATCTTGGCGAGCTCTTCGATAGCAATAATGGCCGAAGTGAATGAGGACTCAGCACCTCCATGTTCGGCGCTGGTTTCAATACCCATTAGCTAGGCGACGGGAGTTTAATATGGCAAAAGAAAGCGGCTTCATGGCACTCACGCCCTGGTCAAAGAGACCTTTGATCACTGCGGGGTCCATATTTTCGTTTTCGTCCATCTCTCGTACTCTAGGGGCCACGACATCTAAGGCGAACCGTTGGACTAGACGCAAAGACTTGAGACAATGGGAAACAGCTGGTATTTATAGCACTTACCGGCTTCACGTAACATTTTCTCCTCGTCTGTAAAGTTGTCCAGCGAGCCTATCCGGATGTCCTGGGAGCGTGCGCATCGTGAAGCGGTGAAGGACCTAGTCGGTGTTAGTTGATATAAGATTAGATGTTTCAGCCGCAACAGACCTGACAGCACCTAGGGAGCGGGGCTTGGCTGCCAGTCTGAGAGATGATCTGAGTACAGAGGCCATAGTTGTGGTTAGGAAGAAGGATAGTACGGAACGGTGTACAACTCGGAGCTTGCACCGTTTCGGTTTCCCGGAAAGTCACATGTGTTAATCAAGTCCCCGGTCATGTGACCATTAGCTCCTCGCCGTCTGCAACGATGACAGTTCGATTCCTCGTCGCCGCTGCCCTCTGCCCACTTGTCCTTGCTTTCTCAGATACAGTCCCCTTGATTGCGTGGTCATCGAACCCGTAACAATTTTGTTTTCTTACTCTCAAAACCCAAATCTGAGCTTAGTTTAGGTCCAAAACTCTCGATGGTCTTTCTTCGAATGCAGCCCGCTCGCGTTCTCTTCTAGATAATGTTCTCTCAGGACAAGACATCTGTGATCTAGATGCAGTAATTCTAATTGAACAGGAGGGGGTGAGCACATACCAGCTTCAGCTTACAACGACGCTAACTTGTTCGATAGCTTCATGCCTCGGACCTGCGCACCCTCTCACCTTCATCCAAATTTGCACAAGTCCTCGAAGCCTCCCCGTCGCAGCGCCAATTTCAATATATGAAGCCCACTTTCAACCTGGCATCTACCGCAGAATCTCTCGCTGCTCGTTGCAACTCCCAACTTGCAACGCTAAGCCTAGGCTCAACTCCTGGGCATCTCACGCGCGACTCCAAGAACGTCGTGAGGATAACTTTACCGACCTTGCAGAATCAGTCAGGTGGTACGCGGAAAGACAAAGTCGCCCTGTATAGTGCGTCTCTACACGTCTTTTTACCGCTTCCCTAGCCTTCTGACCCCCTACACCCAGCCTCCCAACTTGCTGAAGAACTCGCCTCCATTGCCATTACCCACCCACACTACATCGCCATATATACCGGCTCGGCACCTGCCGCCTTCGCCGTTCAACACGCTGCGCGCCAGGTGTTCGAGTCTGTGTATGCCCCAGGCAATACTACCCTCCCTACCGGCGGCATCCTCAAGCGCTACCAGTTGCTCACACCCGGCCTCATCACCGTGCTCCTTATCACCTTCTTCATCCTGGTACCCATCGTCCTCTTCGGCTTCAAGGCGCTCGCGAGCATCCAGAGCCCGTTGAGGGTCGAGGCGCCCAAGGGGTACGGCGCGCAGGACAAGAAGAATCAGTAGTGTCTAAACGACTTCTTACGCGTTCGCCAGAGGCGTGTTTAGTTGTAACTTGTTTAATGCTGATCTGGACTTTGACCATCTCCCAAACCCTGGAGTCCCAAGCGAGAATCAAGTTCAAATCAATGGTTGTAAGGTTTTGTTCACTAATAGACGCCAATCTCTCGCCCGGACTTTCATCGCGCTACTTGCATGCAAAAGGTGAGTAAGCGAGATTCTACGAAGGGACGGGATATCCAACGACAGGAAAGTCTACCTATCTCTCCGAGGGTGCCACAGGGTTTCCATGATCGATTCTCGTGACGACTGTCCTGGGTTGTGAAAGACCATGTTTTGCGGAAGACTTTGTTTCATAATTTCTCTACCTCGAATTAAGCAGACACGCGCGCTGTGGTAGTTTCCTTTGATATAATGATATGAATATGCATCATCAAAATGATCTGCCAGAAGTATCACACACACAGCCTACGCCACAATTTGAAAATCAGCAAGACCGCGCCCAAAGCCATGTGGCGTACCCCGAAACTCTGCCTCTTTTCTCCCTTCATAAAATACCCGGAAGCCTTATATATTTAATGGAAAACATATATTTTGGTCCATGTTAGACTGCCAGAGTATGTTGCAGGTTTAGGAGCCAAAAATTAGAGCAACCATATTCCACGGCACAACCAGAGGGATGGGATATCCCGAAGGACAGGACAGCTACTACCTGTTAGGTTTCCAGATTAACCCGGCCCTCTTCTCCCACAACGGCCATCCTCAGGAGCGACTATAACTTGTAAGACCAACAAAGTCTGTGGACACCAATGAGAGATCAGTGCAAGTTAGGCTCCAGTCGGGTAGCTTAGGCGTGTGCCCCGTGGTAATTTCCCAGAATATGCGCTTGTTGATTATGTATGTGACCCGCAGAGCTCCAGTGACAAAGGTTTGATTTTTGTTCAACAGACGGAGTGGCTGACTAGTGCGAAATGAAATTTCCTCAAAGTGTGCACGTGTGCCAACCATTCGAAAAGCTCATGCTCCGCCGGAATCGGATAACTGAGAAATACACGCCGAAATGCCATTCATAGATTCCCTTGTCCAAGATACACAAAATTTAAAGATACATACACAAGTAAATCAGTACGCCATCCAAAGAGCCGCATAAATATTTTCCCGGCCTGCCAGTCAATCGCTTTTAACTATTCGACACCGTCAGTGCACCAAGCCCCGCATTGAGCCCGTCCGTCCAACCTCCGTCACCACCGCCGCCAAGCAACCCACTGAGGCCTGAGCCATCACCACCGCCGCCGAGAAGGGAAAGCCCATTCAAGAGACCGGAGCCGTCTCCACCACCAAACATAGATAGGCCACCGAGGCCGGAACTATCACCACCCCCACCAAGAAGGGAGAGCCCGTTGAGCCCCGACCCGCTGCCCCCTCCTTGCGACCCAAGCAGGCCCGAAAGATCAAGACCGCCAAAGTTTTGGTTTTGGCCGCCGAACATATCAAGCCCCCCACCCGGCTGGAACAGCTGCTGCGCTTGATCACCAAGCCCCTGTCCTTGCTGTTGCTGCTGCTGCTGGAGCGTGTGGAGGAGGTTCTCGATCTGATGTTGCTGCTGCTGCTGCAATTTTTGCTGCAACGCCACCTGCTGCTGGGCCTGGACCTGGATCTGGTGCTGCAGCTGCTGGAAATACGCCGGGTTTTGAGGTTGCGCGTGCGCTGACTGAATGAGACTCTGGAATTGTGCCTGCTGGGCACCCAATTGTTGAAACGCTTGTAAAGACTGTTGTTGCTGAGCTTGCATATCTGCCTGTTGCGCAGCAACTAGTTGCTGTATCTGAGCCGTGGTATCCTGCTGAACCTGTGCAGATCCACCCATCGCCGCCTGCATGATCTTTTGGTACGCGTCGAGCGGATTCACCAGACCCGGGCTAGTAGTCTGCCCCAACGATTGCACATATTGCACTTGCGCCTGCTGTTGAGCAGCTAACGCCTGCTGGTACGCGTCCAGCGGATTCGGCGCCGGGCTCGGACTCTGCCCACCGCCACCCAGTGCCTGCATGTAGTCCTGCTGGGCCTGTTGCTGGGCCGCCAACGCCTGTTGGTATGCGTCCATTGGATTTGGCCCTGGAATCGGAATCGGGCTCTGCCCGCCTAGGGACTGCATATACTGTTCCTGCGCCTGCTGCTGTGCGTCCAAAGCCTGCTGGTACGCCTGCTGATAAGCGTCAAGCGGGTCGGGCGCCGGGCTCGCACTCGCACTGGAGCCCCCGCCGAACTGTCCCTGCACCTGCTGGGTATCCCAAGCCTGGTCGAGCACCTGTTGCTGGTTATCCAAAAACTGCTGCATCGCATCCTGTGGTCCATCCAACCCCTGCTGTATCGCCTGCTGGTACGCGTCGAGCGAGTCTGGTGCGCTTCCGTTCGGGCTTGGGCTCTGGGGCGGGTTTATGCTCTGGAATGGGCTTGGACTCAGCTGGGGTGGGCTTGGACTAGGAGGTGGACTCGGCTGGGCTTGCTGTTGCTGCTGCTGCTGCTGCTGCTGTGAGTAGCCATCGAGTGGATTATCTCCATGTTCATGTTCATGATGATGGTGCTGGTGGTGCGACTGCTGTTGCTGGTGAGGCTCTTGGTGCGAAGGCGGTTGGTGTTGATGCTGCTGGTGTTGGTGCTGGTGGAGTTGATGTTGATGCTCCTGTAGGTATTGCTGCAGAGCTTGTGGCAGCGACGACGGCCCAGACACATGCGGAGCCCCGTGGTGAGAAGCATGCTGTACATACGGAGCGGGCGGTACCTCAGGCAGCGCGGGCGGCTTCCCAGGCACAGGGACCGGTGCGTGCACAGTACCCGGCGCGACCTGCGCCGTTGGGACATGTGGCGCTTGAGCTGCCTGTTGCTGATGATGTCCGTTAAGATGTCCGTGTCCGTGTCCACGTCCATGTTGCTGTTGTTGGTGCTGGTACTGTTGCGCGCCGACTTGCGCATTCGAAGCCGAATGCAGTGGCTGTCCATGTCCCGCGGCATGCCCGTGCCCGTTTGCATTCATATTCGCATGAACTGCGCCCGACCCACCAGCGGCGTGGTGCAGCTGTGCATGTGGGGGCCGTGGTCCCATCGGAGCATGGTGCGGGTGCGGGTGCGGGTGCGGATGGGCATGGACCTCCGGATGATGGGAATACCCCGAAGGCGACGATAGGGACGGCTGCACTTGTGCTTGGGCTGTTGTCTGGGGCGCTTGCGACTGCGCTGGATGCACCCCCGCAGGAGTATGTGGCTGGCTGCTTTGTGGGGACGGTTGTGGCGACGCCTGTAGATAAAGTAATCATACGTTAGCGGCACCATCAATAACGCGAAAGACGTTGACTTGAGAATGCCTACCTGAGTCTGCGCATGTGCGTGCGCCTGAAGCTGCTGAAGCGCCTCCTGTTGCAGATTCTGCAGCTGTGCGGCATGTGTATACCCCGGCGCTTGGGCCTGTCCATGTCCCCCCACATGCTGTTGTGTATTTCCATGTTGGGCAGCCGGAGAGCCAGACCCAGATGCAGGACCAGAAGCCGAATACTGCGGTGCGCTGTGCGCTGTCGTGGGTGCATTCGCGTTGGCATGGCCGTTAACGGGCGGCGGGCTCGAATGCGAATGCACCGGCGGCGTCTGCGAAGACTGTAGGTCGTCATACGCCGGCGGGGGTGGGGGCGGCGTCGCCTGCACTGGCGATAACGGACTCTGGGGCTGGGGCTGCACCTGTACATATATCGACGGTGTCGCCGGCGGTGGCGGAGTGTTCACGACAGGCGACCCCGGGTTCTGGTTCTGCAGCGGATTCACTGGTGCCGGACTCGCGCTCTGCGACTGAGCCTGGGACTGTGACTGTGATTGAGCATGCCCCGATGTATGTGCCTGCGTCTACGAAATACCCGACTTCAGCGCCGACAAACAACAATCGAACAAAAGGTCGCGTCATACCTGTACCGGTGTCTGGGTCTGGGGCGGAGGCGTTGCCACTACTGCTGGGTTCGGAGTTGGCATCTGTGCCAGGGGTAGTGTCGCGTGGGTGTGTTGAGGCGCCGTTGCTCCTGCCTGCGCCAACGCATGCTGAGCAGCCGCATGCATCTGGTGTGCCGCCTGCGCCTGAAGCTGTTGGTCAGCCTGTACCTGTGCTTGTGCTTGCGCGTGTGCCGCCTGAGCCTGCGCCTGTGCTTGCGCTTGCATCTGAGCTTGCGCCGCCAACTGAAGCTGCCGCTGCTGCCCCACAGCCTGAGGCGACGGCACCTGTCCCTACGAAAACACCAAACACGCATCAGTACCACGGAAACCGAAGCAAAAAGACTCAAAAACCCACCTGTACCTGCGGCGTCTGCCCCTGCCCCTGCCCCTGCACCGGGCTCCGACTCTGATTCTGATTCTGCGGCGCGGGATGCACCGCCTGCGCCACCTGCACCGGCACCTGAGCTTGAGGCACCACACCCTGACTCTGTTGAGCCCCCGTCCCCGTTCCCGTCCCCGTCCCCGCTCCCACTGCCGGCACCCGATTCGCCGCCGCCAACTGCGCCTGAGCCTGCGCCTGCACCTGGAGCTTCATGAGGTACGCCTGGAGCACCAGCGCCTGTTGTTGCGTCAACACCGGCTGCTGGTGCTGATTCGGGTGCAGCTGGTTCGGCTGTCCAGCCGCTGCTTGCGTTTGGCCGTGTGCGTGCGGCTGTTGCTGCTGCTGGTGATGTTTGAGCAGCGCCTGGATCTTGATCATCTGCTTGAGCGTCTCCATCACATCGTGCTGTCCTCCCTGTCCTCCTGCTCCACCTCCCGCCTGTTGCTGCTGCTGAAGCCCCGCCAAAATGTTACTCAAATCCACCCCTTGCCCTTGTCCTTGCGCCTGCCCTTGTCCAAGCCCCAACAACCCACCCAACCCACTCAAATCCACCCCCTGCCCTTGCCCCGCTCCCTGTCCTTGTCCTTGACCAAGCCCCAGCACCCCATTAATCATATCCCCATTCTGCACGAGCGCCCCAACCCCCGCGCCCAGGACCCCATTCACCCCATCCCCACTGACATTCTGCGCCAGGGCCTGTACACCCGCACCGGCATTCTGCACCAGCGCCTGCGCCCCATTCTGCGCCAACGCCTGTGCCCCAGCGCCAATAAGCCCACCAACCCCGCTCACATCGCCATTATTAATCAAGTTCGTAGCAGCATTATCTATCTTGATCGCGGCGTTCATAAACTTGAGCGCGGTACCGACGCCCGCGACGACGTTGGCTGCAGTCACTCCCCCACTGCCTGCTTTTCCTCCTCCTCCCGTTGCACCCCCTCCTGTTTCCCCTCCCGTAGCTCCCCCAGCTGCACTCGCCGTACCGACCCCAGCAGGCGGCGTGCCCCCCACAGCAGCGCCGACCCCCGCCCCAACGCCAACAGCAACGCGCCACGCATTACGCCCGACCTTGGCGGCCTTGCGCAGCGCCTTGTACGTGCCCGCAGCGCTACGCGCCGTCAGGTCCGCGTTCGACGATGTAGGCGCAGGCGGGGCGAGGGGGAAGGGCGGGAGTGTGTTCGGGTGTTTTGGGGGGAGCGTGGGTGAGGTGGGCGAGGTGGTGGTGATGGGCGAGGTGGTTAGGGTTGTTGGAGAGGTCAGGGCGGAGGAGGTCGATGTGGATGTAGAGATGGCTGTAGGCGAGGTCGGGGTGCGCGGGGAGCCCCAGAAAGACGATTTCTTGGTTTTCGAAGAAGTGCTCGACGCCGCGCGTGCATGTGTCGCTTGCTGGGTGGCCTGCGCCTGCTGTTGCTGTTGAAGTTGCTTTTGTTGTTGAAGCCGTAATTGTTGCTGCTGTTGTTGTAAAAGTAACTTTTGTTGATACTGCTGCTGCTGTAATTGCAGCTGCGTACTGGCAGCAGACTGCTGTTCGTTGGCCGCCGCCGCCGGTTGGGTTGAGGTCGACAGCACGCGTGTATATGTAGCTTGTGCATCGGAATGCGCCGGTTGGGCTGGGGCCGGGGGTGCGCGTGTATACGTGGCTTGCTGGGCAGACCGTGCCGGATGTCTTTGTGTTTCAAGCCACAACTGGTGGTGCTGCTGTAAAAGGACCTGTTGTTGATCCTGCTGCGCCGCCGCTGTAGCACCAGCAGCAGACTGCTGTTCAGCATCAGCCGCAGGTTGTGCCGAGGCCGACGGTTTGCTTGTGTATGTGGCCTGTGCCTCGGACCGCGCCCCCGCAGTTTGTTGAAGTTTTTGTTGCTGAAGCCACAACTGCTGCTGCTGCTGTAATTGCACCTGCGCCGTAGTAGCCGCTGCCGCCGCCGGTTGTGCTTGAACGGCCGGCGGGATGCCACGGTACTGCACCTGCGACGTACCAGACCTCGGCAATATAGTCACCAGAGGCGGTCTGGGTGATTCATGCAGCGGTGGCAAGCCAGGGGACGTAGCTGACGACGCGGACACCGGCGGGGCGGGCAACGATGCGGCACGCGTGTGCATCGCCGGCGGCAGCTGACGCTCAGGCGTCGTAGGCGCAGGCGCGGGCGCGGGCGACGGCGACGGTGCGACAGAGGAGACAGATGGCGTCGATCGGCGATTGGGATGGAGATCGGCGGCAGTGAAAGACGAGGCGCGGGATGGCGTCGTCTGGAACTGGGCCTGGGCTTGGGCTTGGGCGACGGGGGAGTAGCGTGCGGGGTTGACGGGGAGGGCGAGGCCGGCCGGCGGGAGCTGGATCATCGGCGCGGCCGACGCGGGGCCCATCGAGCTTGCGTAGAGCTGCTGGGCGAGGGACAGCTTTGGTGCGGCTGCGGCTGCGGCGGCTGGTGGTGTGGATGCGGTGGCTGGGCCGGCGGGATGGTTGTACGAGATGTGTGGGGGCACAGACGTCGTGTTGACATAGTACCACACGCCGCTGCTGCAATTTCAGTTCCTTGTCGTCGTCGTGTAGGAGAAACGTACCGCTGGTCCTGGTGGGTGCTCCATCCCGGGGGCAGCGGGCGCGCGTCGGGGTTCGCTTGAGAGGCGATGTTCATCGAGTATGGGGCTGGCAATCAAGGGGACCCCGTCCTTATAACGAGGCATCTCGACAGCCAGGCACCCTGGTTATAAATACACCTGTCAATGCCAGCAGGTTCGCATCTATCTATCGTATTCGCGCTCCGTAGACAAGTGGCAAATGCACGAGCACCACTACCAGCATCCTGATTCCTGTCATCACCATCGCTGCCAGTGTCAGCACGTCAGCGTCGTCAGTAAGTATAAAGTCCGCGTCGAGCACCAATCCCATCAATGTGACCAGGCACGCGCACGCCCGACAGCCTCCGTCTACCCCGGCCAATGACTCTCCATCATCTCCAATTATCCCTATTAAGGGTCTCCGCACAGCACTCCCCATCGTCCAACCTGCACGAAATGGCATACGGCGCACCCGGCATGATCTGAGTACGTATTAGCAGCATGCACGGCATCGAGGTTCGAGTGTACACCGGAAAATGCAAGGAATTATTTCGTTGAGCTGGGATGAAGAACAAGGATGCGTGTGTGCATGCAGCACAACGGAAAACGCACGGTGAGGAATTCAAACGGAAGGCAAATTGATCATGAGGGCGGACGCTAAAATGGCGCATCAAATATCTGGGGTTAGGGTCCCGTCGTCGGCCAAGTCCTCCCACCGTCTGACCGTCAGGCTTCAGCTTCACCGCCACACTCGGCAGCCTACATACACATATACGACGCCACAGCATCCCGTCTCCACGACGCGCACTAGATAAACGCCTCCCACAGTGGCCCACTGGCAAACTGTCTCTACCGTGCACGCTCAGTGCTCACTGGACTTTGGCACTTCAAAGAGTCCGAGTCGTGATCCCAACCCCCCCATCCCATTCTCTTCAACACCCAGCACATACCCCAAAACCCTCCACTCCGAGTTATAGCCTAGCACTTGCCGGTCAACGGGCGATGATGCAGGCGGCAGCTAGTAGGCGGCACACCCGTTCGACCCGGCAGCGCCCCGCCCTTCATCTAACAGTAGAAATGCTTCTTTTTAAGTGCACGTGCTATCGCGAGTATATCATTATCAATTTCTATAGTTTATTCTAATATAATCCAGCGCGTCCGAGGACCAACGGTGTCTGTCTGCACATATCGACCGTGACCGCGCACGCTTAGGCCTCCCTTCGATAACCCAGTTCCTAGGACATACCCCAAGAACCTCCACCTTGATTCATAGCCCAGCACTAGCCAGCACCACAACGGGCTATGATGCAGGCAGCAGCTAGCAGGTGGCACACCCGTTCGACCTGGCGCCCCACCCTTCGTCGTTGAGTATCCTTTTTAGTGCACCTGCTATCAAGTATGTCCATGTATATATCTATATTATATATCCAAGTTATTCTAATACTGCAACGCCTCCAGCAGCAGTACTACTACTACCAGCGCCTGTCTGCACACACCACAGTACGCCGACGCGCTCAGGCTTCCCTTCAAGCACCCAACTCGTAGCACATACCCCTCCACACTCCACCCAGAGTCATAGCCCAGCACTAGCCAGCACCACAACACGCTATGACGCACTGGCTGGCACCCAGCAGCGATTACTAGTAGGTGGCACGTCCGTTCAACCCGGCGCCCCGCCCTTGTATAAAAGCAAAAACATCTCTTTTTCAGTGATATCGACTATACCACATCTAACATCACTGCTCCTATGCTAGGTGGGTATCCAGTCCTCTCAGAATCCCGTATCGGTATGACACTATCTACAGACGCCAGAAGCCGCACCGTAAGGTGTGCACATCTGCAGCATCCACCACTGGCCCCATAACAAACAATAGTGTAAATTTTACAGCGTACAGTGTACACATTGGCGCTGAAACGGCGTGTGCATCCGTTCGACCGGGCACATTATCGACTGGTAACCTGGAGCAGAATAAGAAACCTTTTTTGGACTTCCCCCCCCCCTTTTCCTTTGCCCTCGTCCTTTGTCCACGCGCCCGCCTTACTGTCCTAACTTTAAAATTCATGCTCGGACTCCTCTGAAATCTCTATCGCGATTAATGTCCAAGCTTCCAGTTGCACAATTTAATTCCCCATCCCACTCGTAAGTCGTAGTCGTAGTCGTAAGTCGTAACTATGCAACCCCACAACTCACCCTCTGACTCCGAGCCGCCACACGCACCATAACCCCACCCACAGCGTCAGCGCCAGCGCCAACCCAACTCAAGCTCGGACCCAGGACTCGTCTCACTGTCTTCATTCGTTACCATGCGCCTGGGCTTCACTTCAAGGTTGTATTCCTAACCCCCGATCCCATTTTCGTTTAACACGCGGCACATACCTCAGGCCCCCCACTCCAAGTCATGGTCCAGGACTAGCATCACGTCAGGCTATAATAATATAACGCAACGAGCAGCGCGGTACCCGTTCGACCCGGCTCCCCGCACTGCAATGTCGTCGAGAATAAGAAGAGTATCTTTTTCAATGCGCATGCCGTCAGGTATATCTATGTCTGTAGTATAATCGAGTTATTCTAATATACCTTCGGCAACGCCTCCCACAGTACTAGTGCCGCACATACCGCAGTACGCCGACTCGTGCTCGGTCAGGCTTCCCTTCAAGTCGTGGTCCAAAATTTAGCCTCGTCCGTCATGCATCGTCCATCGTCCATCATACATCGTTCATCGTTCATCTTCCATCGTCCATTTTCCATCGTCCTCGACCATGCGCCCGCCCCGACCCCAAGCTCAAGGCTCAGAATCCTCTGGCTCGAAGCTTCCGACTTTGTGACTCAGCTTGCACATCCTAATTCCCCATCCCACTCGTGACCGTGCAACCCCTACAACTACAAGTTACAACTTGCCCCTTGACCCTCCACTAGTACTTCGAGCCGTAGCCCAGCCCCAGCAGCGCTCGCTAAGACTGCGCTGGAGGAGCGCGAGGACGCCCGATCGACCCGGGTCGGCGCCTTGCCTTGATTATCCGAACCGATTTTACCCAAATTTTATTCGAGCCGCGCCGTTAGGTATGCTCACATCCAATGTGCAGTATCTGCCGCTGGTATTAGTAACAGGCATTAGGCAACAGGCAACAGTTTGCACATACACATACACATCGACACTGACGCTGACAGCAGGTGCGTCCGTTCGACCCGGCGCATCGATTGGTGTTGGGTTAAAGAATATCGTTTTCTTGCTTCATCTAGGTCGTAGGCCATGTGGCCTCCCCCGCCCCAAGCCCATGATCATACTCCCCCAAATCTAGTAATAGTATACGCAGCCAGGCTCAGACTCCAAGTTGGACATTCTAAATCCCCATCCTATTCATACTACAAGCAAGTCGCAAGTCGTAATTAATAATTATGCAACCCATACAATGTTTACTCACCCTCCGACCCATCCCTAGTAACCCGAGCCATAGCCCACTGGCAGCCCCAGCAACGCTCATAAGGCTACGCAAGACGAGTGCCAGGACGCCCGTTCGACCCGGATCGGCGCCTTACACCATATGTGTACGTTGCGACGCATTGATTTTGCCCAAATTTTGCCGCAACTCCCCTATATCGTTTCAAGTTATAATTTAATTCACCTAGAGGTGCGTCTGTTCGACTCGACCCGGCGCATCGATCTCTTTCTCTTTGAGTCCCGTCCACCTCCTCGTGGTGACCGGGCCCCGGCCCCAGCTCTGACCCCAGTGCCAAGTTATGCATTCTGCATTTCCATGCCGTTTTATGGAACACCCACTGGTTACTGCGCGAACCTCCGCCCCGAGCCGTAGCCTAGGGTTTATTCACTAGCTGCAACGGCGGAAAAAGCGCGGGTATGCCCGTTCGAGTTGACGCCCTGCCCTATCGACTGAAAATGTGCTTCTTTTTCAGTGCTATCGAGTACAGTTGTGCTGATATGAATGTTCCTCAGTGCTCTCAGGATCCTCACTCCATGCCATTGCCGCTGATGATCGTTATATCTTCAGCAGCCGCACCGTTATCTTGCACATATGGCATATCCGCCACTAGCAATAGGCACCAGGCAAGAGTGTGCAGTCTACATATCGACGCTGACACAGGTGCGTCCGTTCGACCCGGAGCATCGGTTGCCTCGTGATTATCTTGATTTCTTTTTCTCCTTCCTCCGACTCGATCGTCGTGCGTCGCTCAACGTTCATGGTTCTCGATCACGCACCCACCTTGAACACCAATCCTTTTACTGTAGTGCATCAAGGCAGTTTTAGGTTCTGTGCGATAGCTACGATTTAACCCTAGTCGGACCTCACACTGTAAACTTCTCCCTCTGCTATTCACGGTTCAACCGTTCAAGACTTCTTGACAAGTGGTTCACGAAATAGCACGTTGCTCATAGATCATCGGATTGATCCTTCACATGCACGACTTGAAGATGCAAGATGCAAGATACTATAAGAATCAAGCTCGACCTTGGCTCAGCGAGTAGCAGCATTTGCAGCACTACAGTACACTGATGCCATAGGTCTAATAGTAACAGTGCGAGCTGCATCGTTTCAAGTTATAACCAGCTAGGGCCTGAGGTGCGTCTGCTCCACCTGGCGCTCGCCCATCGGTTGACGTATTTAACCAGACTACAGTCTTCATGATCTACTCTTCTTCTTCAAGTTCCCCGTCCACCACGCCCGGGCGCCCCAGCTCCGAATCATTTGACCCCAGCGCCAAGGTGTGCGTTCTGCATCCTATTCTGTGCAAGAAATACTGTTTACTGCGCGACCCTCCACCCCGAACCGTAGCTTAGGGTTTATTCAACAGCTCCAACGACAGCAAGAGCCTGGGCACGCAGCGTTCGACCCGGCGCCCCCCTGTTTGAAACACGTATTAATCGTTTGTTTTCTATTTCACTCGTACGTCGTTCATGGTTCTCGATCAATTACCCAATCTTGACTGCCACAAGTTCGGAGTCATTTCACTGTAATATACATAGGCTTCAAGTTTTGGATTCTTTATGCAACGGATACGATTTAACGTGGCAAATTTCATTCTGAACCATAGCCCAACCCCAGCGACGCCCACAGCACACTACCACCATGGAGTGGCAGTGACAACCACGCACAATGACGCTAGAACTCGAAGCACACACGTAAAGCGCAGCCGATACTGGCCGCGGATAGGGCGAGCGTGTCTGTTCGACCCTGCACGTCGCCTTACATGGACGTGAGCTTATCGACTTAATTTTTCTATTTTCTTGACGCTGACCATATTCCCGTATGCGCCTCCCTCGCCTTGATGTACAACCAACCCTGGCTGCTCGGTCGCTTATGGATTACTGCCATCATTGACGTCTGTTCAGTACCCAGTACTCACTATTCGTCAATAAAACAATCCCAGTCATTAGACTCACTGACAGACGTCCTTGCGGTATGAAATTTCTCGTCTACTTCTTCGTTCTTTGTTCTCAGCGTTAACTATAGCATAAACGCCTCTCCGGTCTAGATCTGTTTGCTTTATGAGCAGTTCACGGTGTTCACCACCCACGTAGACTCTTTATCGTAAGGATGCTAAATTATCGTGTTTCTCTTGTACTGTATTGCCTTTTTTTTCTTTCTTGTCAGTGCCGCTGTTCCATACTTGGATCTACATTGCCATCGCCACTTATTTCTGACCTATCCACCTATCCCGGTGCTACCCATCTAGTGCACCAACAGGCCACTGTCACTGTCGCCGTAAAACCCGCTAACACGCCGGCTCCTAAACAGCCTTGCTTCACCTTCAGGAACCAGCCGCGTGAGCATCACGATACGGCAAATTGTGGTTGTGCCCTTTAAAAAGTTGAACGCAGGTGCAACCGTTCGACTCGGTTCCTTGCCTTATAAATCAAGTTCCGCATGGGGGCTAAAATTTTATTATGAATTTTCTATACTATATTCTTATAACTGTCTGCTTTATTGTGGCAATTTTTGCTCGTCTATTTGTACATCTATAATCAAGCAACCAGACTCGCGCGATGGCACATAATCTTGAATGTTTAGGTTGACGAAGCAGGTCGTGGGTGTCGTGCGCTTTAAAAGGATAGTCAGTGCCCGCACACGGTGCGATACAGCATGGAGCACAAGTAACAAAAAAGAAGAGTAGTCCATACACAAGCTTACCTACTTATACAAGCTAGATGGAATCACGATAATTTCATAATTTAAAAATCGCCACTGAAATCATCATTAGTCTGCGTACGCCACACAGCGCTCAGCCTCTGCAAAAGCATACCCAAACACATCGTTTAACAGCACGCCACGCAGGAGGCCGCCAGCTAATAACATGCCCATACAGCTCTTCTTCGGACGCGCCTACTGCTTGCTGCACGGCGGGGTGCCTCCGTAGGTAGAACATTTGGGTTTGAAGTGGAAGAGACCTCCACCTGCTAGTAGTATTAGCGATACACAAGTAAGAAGTAAGAAGAGGTGCACCTTTTGCTGTTGCGGAAGTGGCTGACCATACCCACATCCACCCTGTAGGGGTGGGGCCTCCATATCCGCCCCCACCGCCCCGTTAATACCCCGTGCCCAGATGTCCACCCTGCTGCGCGACGGGCGACGCATACCTCGGCGGCGGCGGCACGGCTGAGTCACAGCGCACTATGGTCCTGGATGGGCTGCGAGAAGCCGCGGCCGTACGCGTTTTCATCGGGGACGTCATATCGTCCAGCGCCACCGCCGTAGCCAGATGTGGGGTGAGTTGCATTGTTGGGCGGGGGCTGCGCGGGCCCGAGCGAGTGTGTCCATGATGCGACGGGCGGGTTTGTTTGTGTGTTTGAGCAGAACGTGGTAATGGGATGGCGCGGAGTGGAACTGGGCTTGGGCGAGGGGGGCAAGCGGGCGTTGGATGGACAGGGCGAGGCTGGCGGGAGTAACTAGATCATCGCCGCAGCACAGGCTGGGCCGGCTAGGTGCTGAGCTCGCGTAAAGCCACTGGGCGAGGGACAGCCTTGGTGCAGCTACGTCAGCTGCTGGTGTGGATGCTGGCGAGATCGTTGCACGAGATGTGCGGGCCGCCAATGTCATGTTAACGTAGTACCACACGCCGCTACTGCCGTGTTATTCCCGTGTCGTCACATAGCATAGAAGCGCACCGCTGGTCCCGGTGTACACAACTCTCCATTATATCCAAATATCGAAGGTTTCCGCATAGCAAGGCTAGTATCGTCCAACCTGAACATTATGGCATCAGCATGATCTGTGCACGTATGTATTTGCAGCGCACAGGATTATTGCGTCCAATTAGAAGAAATTTGCAAGGGGCTCTTGAAGAACAAGGATGCGTGCTCGCATTGAGCGTAATCAATGAACATTGAACACGAGCGCGAAGTACATACCTGCCCTGTCGGACTTCAAAATCCTCCCACTTCCCCTTATACCACCTTGTACGACCGCCACAATGTGCCTACGGCGCGGCAGTGCCCCACATCCACAGATTAAAATTTATCTCAATGCTTAACGCATTGCTAGTGCTAACCTCAATCCCGGGCTCGTCTCAGTTTCCATGTACGGTACGGTGTCGTGCGCGTTCAGCACTCTAAGTCGCGATTTTCTCTAACTCCCAGCGCATTCCCCAAGAACCTCCACTCCGATCCATAGCTCAACACTAACACCAATACACCAAGCTATGACGTAGCGAGTAGCGTGGTACGTCCGTTCGACCCGGCGTCCTGCCCTTCTGAGCCAGAAAAAAGGTATCTTTTTCACTATCATATCCCAATAGTTCCTCGGTTTTGGACAGTGACTTGGGCGCAGTGCTTTCTTACTCCCGACTACCCATGATTATTATATTAATATCTCACTGTTGTGTACATATGCAGTGTCCACCACTGGCAACAGGCAACAAACAATTGTGTAATATGCACAGTGTGCATACTGGCACTTACATAGGTGCCGCAAATAGCTGTAAAGGCATGTGTCCGTTCGACCGGGCGCATTAACCCTTTGGAAAGCCGCGATAGCCTCTACTATTTTCTTCTTTTTCCTCCTTTCCTCGTCCTCGTCCAGCGACTATTGCACACCGTCCCCGAGCACGAACTCGTACCCACTCTCAAGCTCAGAATCTTCCTGCTCGGGCAACCAAGCACCGAGTTGCACATTCTGAATCCCCATGCCATTTCTAAGCCGCAAGTCGTAACTATGCAGCCCCTACAACTCACCCTCCGACCCTACCCTAGTAAGTACTCCGGGGTGTAGCCTAGCCCCAACAACGCTCGCTACCACGCTACACAGGAGGAGCGCGAGGACGCCCGTTCGACCCGGCGCCTTGCCTTAAAAATAATAGACATTCGTGCCAGTAATTTTTGTTCTTGTTCTTCCTCGTCCTTCAATCCTTTGTCAATGATTCTCGACCACGCCCCCGCCCCGGCACCAATCTCGCGCTCTGGTTCTAAATGCACACTCAGGCTCCCAGAGATCGACATCCCGTTCATACATATGGATATCCATGCACGAGCTACGAGCTACCCGCCGACCCTCCAATCCAAGCCATAGCATAGGCCTAATAATGCCAGTGGCACGCTACTACTGCACATGAACGAGGGCGAGGATGCCCGTTCGACCCGGTGCCCCACCCTATCAGTATCTGGATTCGGTCTTTGGTACTGTTCTTCCACCCTCGTTTCTTGTTCCTCGCCACCCGTTCCTCGTTTGCTGTTAATAATCTGTCCTGTCACGGACCACGGACTGCCGACATCTCCGACAGCCTGGCCGTCCAGTGTCCTCAAGTAAGCCAATACCACTGCTCACGGCACGTCATCAGAGGAATTACACGTTAGCTCAGCAGTACCGACACTGGCTGCAGCTACATATACAAACATAAACCGAGCGTGTCCGTTCGACCCGGCACGTCGCATGATAGGTAACTTGTTTTAAATTTTTTCTATTTCCTCGTCTATCGCTTATCGTTCCCAAATTCATGTACCAGTCCTGCTATTCACGGCTCAAGCGTTCAGGCGTCCAAGCTTTCAGACTCATCGACATCCCCCAACAGGCTGTTCACAAATTTCTCCTGTGTCGTCGGGTTTATCATTTGAATCGGACTACGCACGATGCAAGAAAGCTCATGTACATCTTGGCTCAGTAAGTAGCAGTGCTGGTAGCACTACAGCATGATTACAGGCCCACACACTGATGCCGTAGGTCCAACGGTAAAAGTGCGAGTGCCCGTTCGACCCGGCGCGTCGCCTATGTCAGCACATACAAAATTGTTTTTTCCCTCTCCTTTTGCTCCGTTCTCAGCCATACACCCGCCTCTCCTGCCTAAATCTGCAATCATTACGCACCACGCAGCATCGTTGGTCACCGGCACCAGCCACGCCTCCCAGGCTACACGTTCGGCCTTGCCTGATGCCCGATGCCCGATGTCCTTGAACCCACTCTGCTTTTTGGCTCGTTTATGGCTTCTCAAATATCCAGCCTGCTCCTAGCTGCCAAAACGTCATACTTCTATGAACACAAGTAACCCAACAGCAATACACTGGCCACCGTCGCACTCTCTCGCCCCCTACCGTCGCCAACGAATTTAGGCAGTGCGGCCGTTCGACCCGGCGCATCGCCTTGACATTGCATTCAAACCCATTTTTTTTCTTCCCCATCACTAGCCACCATACCCCTTTATATTCTAAATCCCGCCTGGTGCACTCAAGCCCACCCCTGTTTTCTCTTTTTCTTGAAGGCCTGAGTCGCTACCCTGATCACAATTACGGTACAGTGTGTTCTTGACGCTGGACTCAAATTGGGTCCAGTAGCACTCAGCTTCACGAGCCACTATGCCTCTGCCTGAGTCTCGAGGACGGCAGATAATGCGGATGAAAACTAACGTACTCTTGTTGCCCAGGGGCTGTACTGCTACTACCTAGTCGGAAGCCACGTAGAAGAGTCTGCCGCTGCACGTCCGTTCGACCCGGCGCATCGAGGGTTAATCAATCCTGTCATTGGCTCACCGGTCACCGATAGGATTAATTTTTTACCGGTTTATCATTCCACGTTATCTAGTACACATCCATAAGGACACAGGATATTTGATGACACCTCCCTACACAGCGTTCTCTCTGCATGAACTCGCTGCCATGTACCGTGACGTTGCAGCAGACATGTCTAGGTCCGTGCGTCACGCTCCACCCGACCCAGCATCTCACCTTGACTCTCCAGCTTCAACAAAAAATTGCGCAGGAAACTTCGATGTTATAAAATAGGGACCGCAGTGTAATGTACATGCGAGCCCATTGTCCAGCAGCATCTGCTGCCCTTTTCTGTCTCTGTCACTAGGCCCAACCATAAGGAGCAGTGTGTCCGTTCGACTCGGCACCCCACCCTTGAAAAAGGTACCGATTTCCTCCTTGTCTCTCTCTTGTCTACTTAGCTTGATGTGCAACATCCATCTGGAAAAAGACCAAAGCCTCACGAGCTCTAGGGAGACCGGTTAGGTCACAAGCCCTTGTAAGCCTGATACTTTCTCGTGAACAAAAACGATTTTGCAGATGGAGTCTATCAATATAACTGCAGGTGCGTCCACTTCATGACCCTGTGCCTCGCCCTCCCGGGAATCCCTATTCTTATACTTGTGCAACTTTGCGATCTTTTCCAATCAGCCCCCAATCGCCACCTCCCACGCACATCGAAAAAAAGACCCCGAGAGGCACGCTTTGGTCCACTACTTCGAACTTCGGCATAACATAGCATGCTTCGCTGAACACATGGGCTGATGCCCATGATGACCAAACATACAGCACACCAGTCTCCCATTTATATAGCCTGGGCTTCATTCACACCTGCGGCCGTTTCTCCCTGATTTCTCCTTGGTGAGAAATGGGCCGTATCCCCAAACCTCCAGATAAACTAAGAAAACTCTTCAAGTCTACCACCGCAACTGGTGCCGATGTCTCGTGAACTGCTCTTATCGCTCTCAAAGAGTCTGCAGACGCCTTCCCGCCTCTGAAAAGTGTCACTGGTGCAGTCCTCGCTGTGTGGGATGTGGCGGATGTAAGCAGCACATGTCGCCATGAAGAATACATCGAACTAACCAGCGGGCCAAGGCTCAAAAGAAAGCATTGTCAGCCTGATGTCTTGACATGCTTCAATTGTTGGCCGATACCATTGGCACCGACCCGCATCATATCTCGCCACAAATGCAATCCAACATTACTGAGCTGACCAGGTCCGTTTGCCTGTTTGTCCGAGTCGCCAAGTTCATAAGCGAAGTATACCTTCTGTATTTATATAGGGTTGCTGAGAAGATCCATTGCGCTCTCGAACCACTGCAAATGCACAGCCTCCGCAACTCATTCAGGCATTTGAATTGTGATGCGAGTGAACTGGATGACCTCTCCAACGAGCTGGGGGAGGCACTCCAACGTTTCCAAGTGCACAAACTTTTCCATGACTATTCGTCTACTCTAAATGATTTATTCTAGTTGGCTTCCACTGTTTACGTGTCTCTGGAACTCGCAGCCCTTCATGACGATCATGATAAAACGCAACATTTGCTCGCTGCTCAGCTGGTATGTTGGTGACGGGCTCGAATTGGAGATGGTTGAGTGCTTAGCATGCAGCTTGTATCAAGGAGGACGCTAAGCGCATGCTCCATACAGTCCTCGTTGTCTCAATTGTTTTCTTTTGAGTCTGGCTTGACAGGGATTTTAACCACCCATGATCCATGAGTGGTTTTTCATGGGTGGTTTAAATCCATCTCGAGCCATTTGCCATGCTGCCTGTAGCTCGCGAATTAAAAGGTCTCTTTCTTTGTCTCTCATTTCTCTCTTTCTACCTGACGCATCAACCGTAGATCCAATGCTCACTGGTCACCTTGCGTAGCAAGGTCTTTCACGTCCACTTAAGTAAACCGGTTGCAATTCAAAACAAAGACAAGCCGGCAATGCGTGCCGCCACTCCCTTGTTCTTGTTTCCCGCTTATCCAATACATTATCAATTTGTGCTTGGTTTCCCTCATTCTCGAAATCCTGTATGATTTTTCCTTTACCTCCAATTTCCATCAATTTTTTCTTTGTGAATGCAATTAATTTCAGGCCATATAAATATCCTCTTCAATTAATTCACACTCATAGACTGGCTTTTTAGAGTTCAACTTTCATCAGTGTTCACTCCCAACTATGTATGCACCCAATGCCGCGAGGAGTCAGCCGAAGGCTGGCGACGAACAGCGGTGGGTGAAGTTCTTCAAACAAAAATGGGGATATTACAATGTCGCAAGTTGGCGGTGCTGCTGCACCGTGGACCGCTAGTCAAGCAGTGAGCATAACTTGAATGGCACGTTTGTAGTCGCGTCGACAAACACTGAGCGCCCCCTGCATAAAAGATCGACATGACCTCGCATCGATAAGTATGACTGTTTTCGCTTTAGTTATGGCAATTAAGCCCGGCGGATTAGTCTCTTACCTTTGGTTATAACTTATAAATTGTTTCATCCTCCCAATATTGTTTCCACGAGCTACTTGGTTACGGATAGCCTACTATTGTCAAGGAGCATCCACTCCCCTTACAACTGCTGCAAGTAATTTGCTCAGTAGTCTGAGCACAGGTCACGACACGGCAAAATCACCTTGATACGATGCGTCCGTTCGACCCGGCACCTTGGAATCGGGTACACTGGTGAACTTGAATTTTATCATGACTCGTATCTGGTTGTACATATGGCGATTCAAATGCCAACTTGTGGGATTTTCAGTATCCAAGCTATCGATCGGAAGTGGCTCCATAGCGGCAACGCGCTTTTTTTTTTGTTTTTTGGAACAATAGCCAGGTGAGTAGTTTGCCGTTGCAAAACAAGAGAAATGAATAGCAATGTGGAGTCAATCTAGAGTACAATGCAGTATATACAGCTGGGGGCACAAGTAACAAAAGTGAAGAGTCGTCCGTGCACGAGGTGAAGAAACAGACGAGCAAGATATTGAGGGGAGGGAGTTTCAGAATTCAGAAATTACCAATCACCACCACCACCGAAATCGTCATTGCCATAGTCTACACACAAACACATCAGCGCTCAGCCTCGGCCAAAAGAATACTGAAATCAAGTGGACTCACCATTACCGCCACCACCAGCCTCAAACGCATCGTACTCTACGCGCTCTTCGTGATCTTCAAACGCATCCGCCAACAGGGCACCGCCCACGAGACCCGCACCACCAGCTAACAACATGCCGCCCATGCCCATACCGCCCTTCTTCGGGGGCGCCTGCTGTTGCACGTACACGGGCTGTTGAGGCGGGCCGCCATAGCCTCCACCTCCGCCTCCGTACGCGGGAGGCTTGGGCTTGGAATGGAAGAGACCACCAAAGAGACCTCCGCCGGCTAGGTACGCATCAGGAATCGGAGACAATCACAATATCCAGAAGCAGCGCACCTTTCTGGTTCTGGTTTCCACCGCCACCATACTGCTGCTGCTGCGGCGGGGGCGACGGCTGACCGTACCCGTAACCGCCCTGGGGCGGGGGTGTGCCTCCGTATCCGCCCTGCTGATACCCCGCGCCCGGATACCCGCCCTGCGGCGGCGGGGGCGACGCACCGTACCTCTGCTGCTGCGGTGGAGGTGGCTGACCGCCGTAGCCCTGGCCGGGCTGCGGGAAGCCGCCGCCGTAGCCACCCGATTCGCCGTATCCGCCGTACCCGGAGCCGGGACGGGTGGCGTTGTTGGGCGGCGGCGGGCCGGAGGGAGGTGCGTAGCCGCCTGGGGCGGGCGAGGCGGGCGGTGGTGGGGCGGGCCCGAGTGGGTGTGTCCATGATGTGACGGGTGGCTTTGCTTGTGTGTTTACGTAGAACCTGGAAAGGGGATCAGGAGCGGATGGGCAGAGATGTGGGTTGGGAGACGTACCAGGCATTGTAACTGCAGGTTGGGTGAGGCTGGCGGTAAGCATCTACGCGATCAGGACGATAAGATGGGTGGATCGTACTTTGTATCAAACTGCTGTATCCATCCTGGAGGCAAGGGGCGGGAATCTGGATTTGTGGGTTGTGAGTTGTATGCTGGCGGGGCCTGCATGGTTGTGGTCAGAGATGAGTACTATCGTTCGAGTTTGGGTTTCGACCGGAATAATAAACGGCACAGCCTCGGAGGCCGGCAAACGCCATATAGCTATTGGCTGACGAAGATGGCTGACGGGGCTCAGGTGGCGCCGCCCTGCAGTGCTTGTTGTCGGCCTACCTGCCACCGTTGATTGCCATTGGCTGTGTGACGAACAGGACAGCGCAGCTCAGGGTCGTCCCGCTAACCGTCGCCGACACCACCGGGCACTCGGCCCGAGGCGTGGCGCGTCACAAAAAGCGCCCTAATACATATCATATATGACCAGGCCCCGAATCGAACGGACACACTGCACTTTCAACCACGCTCAACTAGTGCGGCTGTCTAAATACAAGTAGGATATGTCACGATTGTGGATAAAATTTGGTGGAGTGCCCAGTTGAAACACTGGTGCACTCACGGTACTAATCGTCTAAATCGCCTGTGAACTAGCAGACTCCGTGGTTCAAGGGGGCCTTGAATGATCCACGTACAACAACCCTTATTACCAACCGGCAAATTTTACAAAAACTCACTCTGCAGTAACAAGCGATCCCATCCGCAAACTTGTCGAAGACGCAATGCTTCGTTGAATCTTGAAAAAGTGCTGACACCGCCCATACATGTACCTGAACTCATTCCGGGCCCGCGAAGCGCCACCCGCAGCGAGTCCGGTGCGGTGGCGATCGCTTTAATACGTGGCGTGCACGATAAACACATTCATATTAAACACGACATCTCCAGGTCCTCTGTCCCTGAGCCTTGGGAGTACACAAGGCACAAGCTCATGGTCATACTGCCAGTGTAACTTCATCAGAGTAGCTCCAGGTATATTTCCTTTTCCTTCTTAAGCGTGTAGGACTCTTGTTCAGTCGTCGTCCTTGGATCTATATGGGCAAGACTCGGGGCGGGGCAGTTAGGACATCTGCACTCGAAGACACACGCCAAAGTGTGTGTAAATGAGTGCTATAAGCATTCTCGAGTCCCACCACATAGCTGAATTGATTCTGGCGGGATGGGATGTCCTGCAACCGTAGCGGTCAAGATTTTAGTGAGTAGATTTTGTATAGTATTATCCAAGTAGTAGAGTATTGACTCAGAATGGTCACTCAACGATACCCGACGCAGTGATAGCGACCTGGGCCTTCGGAGTACCGTTCGGGGTGCCATTGGCCTCAATGGTTTTCACAACATCCATACCCTCCACGACCTCACCAAAGACGACGTGCTTCCCATCCAGCTGCAAAAAAAAAAATTGCAAAGTTAGCAAAGTTAGGAAGATTGCAATGGTACGAGGGACGCACCCAGCTGGTCACTGCTGTTGTGATGAAGAACTACAACACGCAATTAGTAAATGGCCACCCCGCGATAACAGACAAGTCAACACACCTGAGAGCCATTCGTGTTAGCTCCGGCATTCGCCATGGACAAAAGCCCCGCTTTTGTGTGACGAATCTTGAAGTTTTCATCTACACCATACAAGCGTCAGCCTGGGGGGAACAAGAATAAGCGAACTGCGCACCTGCAAACTTCTCGCCGTAAATCGACTTTCCGCCAGTACCGTTCTGTCGCGTAAAGTCACCGCCCTGAATCATGAACTAAACGCAGCACAACCGTCAACGTGTCAAATGGTGTACGCGGAACAGGAACAACAGTGAAAGAACACATACGTCAGGGATGATACGGTGGAACGGGCTCCCCTTGTATCCGAACCCATGCTGCCCAGTCGCGAGCTCGCGGAAGTTTCGCGTCGTCTTGGGCACAGTCTCGTCGTACAGCTTGAACACGATACGGCCTGCGGGCTTGGCGTTAATAGCTACGTCGAACTACACAAAAATGTGTCAAGATTTGGTTGTAGCAGACCGCGTGCGCCGGGGCTACGACTCACGAAGACGTTGGACCTGTGCAAATTTAGTGAAGAGACGGAAAAGATTCATGGGGTTGGACTTACAAGGGCTTGGCGGTGGATGCTGCTGTTGTGAGTTTGCGAGCGAAGTAGGCCATGGTGATTCTGCTGTTTTGGTTTGAAGTGGTGGTGTTTGAGGAGGGTGGGAAGGACAAAATAAATGAGGCCTTTGACGTGGAACAAACAGCGCGTCAACAACCCGCGATGAACCCTAACCCTATACTTGCTGCCCTCCCGGCACAGTCCACAATCCACAAACTTGCCACGAACACACGTTTACTTTGCCGGCATGGGGCCAGGCGGATTATGAGATTGCGTTCAACTTGGTCTGAAACCCACCACCCCCCGTCGAATTTCCGTGACTGGCCAACCGTCTCGCGAGTCACCAAGAGTCTTTGCACGATCCTGCTTCATATACAAGTTCTCGAACTAGCACAACGAGAAATATTGACCTGTGTCTATCAGTGATCTCACGCGCCTCACTTATCACTCTTTTCGAGCTACGATCAACCTGACTGCCAGCCCAACTTGAGACCATGGAGTTCATTAAGCCCCAAGTGGCAAGGGCGCACGACCATGAATACATGACCAGCCAGAAATGACATCCGAAGCCAACGACCCGCGACTCTATTCACTACACCCGACTTTCACCCGACCATCAAACTCAGAGAAGCGACTCACCCAAAGGCGTGTGCGAGCGACCTACCAATGCTTCCGTGGTACCACCGCCGGGCAGCGCGAGGAGTTGAAAAGGACCCGCTGATCCATACAAATCTTTCGCCTCGGAACCAGACATGCACAACCTCTCCTCCGAATCACTGAATCCGAAGATGTACGTCCTGAGTCCTCGCTGCGCGCACACCAACATTCGATCACGCATCGATCACCTGTCGGAAGGACCATCCCTATCCCTGGTCATATGTCTCCCCAAGCAAAACACGCAGGGTTTTGGCTCTCCCATCAAGCAGCATCAGGCAGGTGCGTCCCGAGCCCTGTGTCTGCTGTCTACCCCATACCCTGACCTGCCTACAACTCTGAACATTGGCTGTCCTCCGCCGCCTTTCCTACTTGGCATTTTGCGTCCTTCTATTCCGTTGTTTTTTGTTCTCCTCGGAGCGATTTTGAGTCGAGCACGCTATAAAATCTGTTCAGGGATGAGATCGGATTCTAGGCCCCCCCACGTGGAATAATGTTTTGTGCTTTCGTCTATGACGACGTTCCTCTACCCTTAGAGGATACTGCATCATGTACTGCGGCCGTACAGAGTCTGACTTTTACCCCCGAGGCCACTTTTCTGGATCCCGGTGAGAGAGGCAAAAAATTTGTGTCCATTATTTGTCTAGTCATAATTCTCGTCACTCACATAGGCAATCCTAGGCTAGATAAAGACAGGGGAAGACTGAATGTTTTATATCGGCCGACTCGCCTTCGATACCGGCGCGCCCTACACAAAATGATATGCGGTCATGGACACACTCCATACTTACTTCGAACTCGTTCGCAATGAATTGATTTACCTGGAGCCACACCTCCTATTGGTGCCGGACGACAGACTCGACCCTTCGTCAAGCCGGGACAGGTCTTGGCAATGGTACGCCGGACGACAGCCGAGGCATGCAACAACGTTAGGGTCGGGGCCCTTCTGGATCTACAGATATCGTATATCACCGCACCCCCTCCTGACAGCGCATCCCGTCGCCGCGTCGCCTACGATGATCTGCAGGGCCCTTCCCCTCCTCATACCCCTCCCCAAGATGGCATGTCCTACCCTGCCGTCCTCCCCGCCTAATCGCTCGTCTGTTCTTCCATGGCGATATACCTTCCTCCGAACCGACCCTTTTATTTCCTCGTCTACTCTAGGAGCTCCTCGGAGCGAATGCCACGGGCTGTTCATGGATGTACGCAAGTCAGGTTGCGTGACCCTAGCAGGATACCAGCCAAGTAACCACCCATGATGGATCGAAATGTCTTAGCCGGGGATTTCTGGCAGGGCTGCTTCGAGTCTCGATGAGAGGTCCATTGGCTGGCTTGAATTTTCTCATCCCTGCCTAATACACTCGACGTCACTACGGCTCGCTTACGTGGGTCCTACGCAAGCAAGCACTCTACAACTCTCAGTTATTCAATATTCACAGCGTAGACCGCCAGACGCCGTAAAAGCTCCCTATGCACCACATTTCTACTGCGAAGGTCCTTAGAGCACGCACAGCTTCAGGCGAAGCACTGCCCAATCAAGGCCCTATGTGGTATTAGGACGTGGATCCCGCAGTCAGATGACGTCATGCGACACCAGTGTACTGTTCATCCCTTATCTGCAAATGCCTGAGGCAATTCCCGCAGCTGCGGGTGCGATTTCCAAGGACATACGCGCTGCTGGCTGCTACTGTCCTATCTACGCGCACGTTGGTGTACACAAGCCCGCATGGGGTGTTTACGTGTACTCGCATGGATTTCTTTTTGCATTATCGATAACGACGGCATAGCGCCCTACGTCAGCATGCGTGTTTGTGAGGCGGTAGCCCGATTCCATTGTAGTGAATAGGAAAATGTAAGGCACCAAGCACACCCATTACCTTGCAATCTCTTCGACGTGTGCGCATTTCTCAGCCTCAGCCTACATCCGAGCACCCTCGATGTGTCCCCTACACACGGCCTGATCGCACCCCGAAGCCCGCTCTCCTTCCATCTTCCGTCTTCCGTCTTCCGTCACCCTCCACACTTCCTCCCATGCAGCCAGTTACGCAATCTAACATGACCTGCGCCCACCTCGTGTACACATCGAAGGCCCACGAGATATTAACACCAACTGACACGAAATGCCAACACAGCCAGGGAACACTTCCGCTCCGCCTTCGCGTCCTTCTCGCTATTTCGACGCACCTCTTCTTTCTTCTCAGCCCACCCGATTCGCGATCAGTATTACTATAAAAGCAGCCCCAACTTGGACGGTTGCGTCGGGCTCTTCCACTTCGACAGAATCGATGGCTTCCCTCCTACATGTTGTCCGCATCCCCCCTAACACCCCTACCCCTTCTCTTCGGCGTTCTACGATTTCCTCTCGATTCCCGGCGCATCTCGCCCTCTGCCGCCCGCAATTATTATTTTTTTCTGTTTAGAAGGTACGCGTAGTCCTATCTGCAGAGTACTGCATTCGCCCTGCAACGACGCACGTTAGCTTACTGCGCCCCTGGAGGCACATGTATGTAGCCCCAGTAGCCCCAGAAGTCATACAGCCGCGAATCAATTTTAGCCCCAGCTGTAAGAGCGCGATCGCCAAACGCACCAGCTTAACGCACTGAGCAGTCAGCGCCGATCGGCTGCCAGTGCAGCGTTCTCAGAAGGGACATAGCCTCGGTGCGAACAGACGCACAGGTGTAACGTTAGTGAATGACGAGAGCCCGTGGTTCTGCGCACTCAGAACAAGCTTTTAGGGTGTATGGATGGTTGAATTTGCAGTTTCAGCTTCCGCCCGCTACCCCGTTTCTGGGTGGCCTCGCGGTATATGCGCGAGCGTGCTTTTGCTGGGAGCTTGCCGCGAATTTCCAAGCAATGAAGGAGACGAGAGGGGATTTGCGTTTGTGTATGGGAATGGGAGTGAGCATAAACGAGTTATAAATTATAATGTTGCTCCAAGCCTAAAAGAAAGACGCCGTCGCACCCACGGCTATCTAACATGCGGAAGCATAATGGAACCTCGATCATCGATCATGATCAGCCCCCGCACCGATCAGTGAGATCCCCGTCTCCGCCGCCACCCACGCCACTGCTCGTTCTTCCAGATCGCAGTGTCCTCTTCATCCTGCTTCACCTCCCGCCAACCTATTTTGTATCAGACAGGCGCCACAGCTGTGGCCGGCGGCCTTTTGCGCCGCACAGCAGCGTGTCTTACTCGAAATTCCTTCGTGATCACAATGCAGCTATGCAGGAGTCTGGAGGGTAGTGCTAATTTACGCCGCAATTGTGATGTGATTTTAACCCAGTGACAGGATGTGCTTGATTGCCTTTTTGCCTTCAGAATTGCCGAGGGATGATTCAAGATGCCGCGAGAGCTGCGAAGGCTTGAAGGCGGTCGCTTCTTGGAAGATAGACGTACGCGACTTTGATTCTTTAAAACGCGCTTTGTTTTAGCGGGTACGATACGCGTGCCATTATTTGCCTACTCTGGAAATTTTACATTATTTACTAATGTGTATAGTGTACAGATCATCAAGAAAAGTTGAACGTAGTCGGCGGAACTTTTGTCGGTGAGTGCCGACAGTCATCCACGGCAGCAAGGAGCACAATGTGGTCGGCGCGCCTAGAGGCCGCGGTTCACCTCGCTATACGCGCAGTATCTACGCGGCCGCGCGAGCCGCATCACCACAGTCGTGTAACGACAGGCTGCGGGCGTTATTCTGCGGTACCTGCGGAACCTCTAACAATTCAGTATCAAGCGGAATGAGGGTCGAGACTCCATGCTTGAATGATTTTCATCTCATCCGGCAACAGTGCTTCAGGTCCCGGGCGCTGCAGACTGCTAGTGGGCGGCCGAATCAAGCGTGATCACCTAATGGCTGTGTATTGATACAAGAGAAATGGGAGATGCAAGTGATGGGAAGTGAATAAGGGGATCGCCCAGAGAGCTCACCTGTAGTAGTGAAGAGCAATTTAGACGAATGCGACAAGTTGATTTGATGAGATTAGATCTGGATGGCATACTGTGATGGATGGGTTGCGTCGAGCAGGTGCATTGGGCCTCCGTGGACGATAGTTCCTCGGTGTGATGGTGAGCGTACAGGGTCGGGATAGTACGCCTCGGGCGGGAAACCGCGGCATGACGTCGATGTGCGTGGGACAGCTGACGTGAGCACGCCAGAACGATCGAGGTCGCAAGATCGGGCGGAGGTAATTGAATCCTGGAGTCCAATCCCAGAAACCTGGACCTGGCAGAGCGAATCCCGAATGAGGATCTCAGGAACACGTGGATTCTTCGAATGGAGGCAAGATCAGAGATGTGCGGATCTGCAGTTGCATCTGGACGTGTTCGTCTGCGCCGTCGCGCGTTTATAAAAGAGCCTCCCTTCTGCTTTCAATCTGCACTCATCCCCTCTCCTCCTCATCGTCTTCAATTGCAATGTCTTCCTCCTCTTCTCAGCCCTGTGTCAACTTTGTTCCCTCAAAGGCTCTCCAGTCTTCCTCCCTCTTCTCCGCCTCCCTTCTCAGTCCCCGCTCTTGGGTCGTTTCATTCGGTATGGACGCGCCTATTTTCCTCAAATTTTTCCTGCATTCTCACACTCCTCCAGCCCGTAGCTCTATTCTCTCGGTCCTAAGCGACGCAATTACTATCGGTCACCTCACAATCTCCGACTCAGAAGGAACCCATTATTATGGAAGGTACCAAAAAGGATGCAATGACGTCCACCTCAAAATCGTCAACGACAACTTCTGGCTTCGCATTCTTCTTTCTGGCGATCTGGGCTGTAGGTTATCCTTCTTTTAGACACTAGCAATCAAATCTAACCTCCTTCTCAGTCAGTGAAGCTTATATGATCGGCGATGTCGAAGTGTCTAGTCTCAAGTCAAGCATGAACGTATGTCGGCTTCTCAACTTACTCTTTTCACCGAATAACATTATATTATTTCCAGCTCTGGCTCGAAAATCAGTCTGGCATGGAAGACACTCTCTCATCTGTAGTCGCCCGCTTATCCTCCGCAATCTCTGGTCTCTACAACTCCTTCCTTGGACAGACACGTTCCCAGGCCCGTCTCAACGCCATCGCATCCTACGACCAGTCCAACGAGCTCTTCAAGGCTTTTCTCTCCAAAGAAATGATGTACTCTTGCGCCCTCTGGTCAGACTCCGAAGGCGGAGTTCGCGGCGATCTCGAGGATGGCCCACGTCCCGGTGATCTCGAGGCTGCCCAGCTCCGCAAGATTCGTCATGTCCTGACCAAGGCCCGCGTCAAGCCCGGACACCGCATCCTTGAGTTCGGCTCAGGCTGGGGTGGACTCGCAATCGAAGCCGCACGCACCTACGGCTGCGAAGTCGACACCCTCACACTCTCCATTGAGCAAAAGACCCTTGCGGAGGAGCGCATCCGTGCCGCCGGTCTCGAGGGCCGTGTCCGTGTGCACCTCATGGACTACCGTGAGATCCCCGCCGAGTGGGAAAAGGCATTCGACGCGTTCGTCAGCATCGAGATGCTCGAGCACGTCGGCGCCAAGCACTATACCACCTATTTCAAGCTCGTCGACTTTGCGCTCAAATCACAAAATGCCGCCGTTGTCGTCTCCGCGTCTACCTTCCCCGAGTCGCGCTACACCGGCTATCAGGCTGAAGACTTTATGCGCCGCTACATGTGGCCAAACTCCTGCCTCCCATCCGCGACTGCACTCATCACTGCCGCAAACACTGCTTCTGCCGGCCGCTTCACGCTCGAGGGCGTCGAGAACCATGCCGCACACTACCCACGCACGCTACGCGAGTGGGGCCGGCGGCTCGACAAGAACCTGACGCAAGAACTCATCTCAAAAGACTACCCGGCCCTACGCGAGCGCGCAGACTACGACGCGTTCAAGCGCAAGTGGCACTACCTCTTCGCATACGCGGGCGCGGGCTTCGCCAAGGGCTACATCACCTGCCACATGCTCACCTTTATCCGCCCGAACGACACCCCCGTGCGCTGCGACTAACTCCTGGTTGACGACTCTGCTCTCCGAGGCTGATTTTTGCGACATATATCACTACCCTACGCCTATACCCCTGCACCACCCGTCAATCAGGCCTGTGAGCGCCCCGGCACTAGTAAAACGCCTCCCCCTCACCATACCCACCACTGGCATGACATGCTTATTTTTATCTTTCTTTCTTGGACGCTCCTTGCATGCAGGGTCAGCTGACAATATTATTCCTCTTTCTCGTTCTTTGGATTTGATCCCACAAAATCTGGATCCCAGCTACACTATAGACGGCATCAGCATCGAACGTATTCTATTCATGTTTCCCTATACCTTACTACACATACAGACAGACTCAAAGACTTAAATACCAATTGTACACTTAGATCGCACTCGCAATGGATTTCCCTTATCTCTCAGAAATTGGCAATCGTAACACTGGAGCCCTGCACCGCTTGGAATGGAAAGGTCTCGAACAGGGCCTACGCGTTCGGGGACGTTGATTAACTATTAAACTTTACAATTTAAGGAGCAACCCACTCTACAATGCAGGGTGCGCGCGGGCACGGATCGAGAGCAGTTGATCGGAGGTCTGCGCCATTGGCTTCGCCCCTTCCTTCGCCCAGGCTCCCTTCCCTTCCCACATTCCCAAGTTCGCATGAATGCTATAAGGAACATTAAAAAAGTGTACTATACAACTAGCCCATGCTAGAATAGCCTCCAGGGTAAGATCGTACTCCTATCGACACGGGCTACGTACAACTGTGCTCGCTGCTGAGTCGCCGGGCAACCTGCGTCCCCGGTGCGCGCAGCCTCAGCCGTGGCGGGACCGCCAAGCGCAGCGCATGCACTAGTAGTATCGACTGCTGCACAGGCGGAACAGAAAAGAACCGTTTGTCGGGGAGAGCCTGAGCTAAACTCGCGATCGCGCAGGCGCACGCACTAGATGTCTACTTGGGGCCAATGCTATGGCAAGCGCCTTGATAGCGGCCGGTCGGGCTCAGCGCCACCGGGAGGACTAAGTAGTCTTGGGGACTGCAGATGCACATACAGACTCGGACGTGGAAATGTAAATGGAACATTCGCAAAGACGAATGTTGGGGCAGGGGTGTGTACGAGCCCGCCGGGGGCAGAATGTCCGGTGAATTTGAGCTCTGACTACTTGCTTTCCCCCGCAATCCCTCCGGCGTCGTACGTGCTGATGATACCTTAGTATGTGTCGCGATAGACTCATGCTTGGTGCGCATGCTCAAGCTCACGCCAAGACAGCTGTCGAGGCGCGAAGAGCCCAGAGTCGAGATCTAGGATGCTAGCCCAGCATATAACAGTGCCTACTACCAGTACCACTGGACATCCAATAGCCAAGCACACCGGGGGTCATGGGGCGTATCACAGCAACACTAGGTAGATAGATAACAATCTTGGGCAGGCCTGGCTATGTGGAGATAAAATACGCCACTGCAGATTGCCAGTGGCTCGAGGAGTGGTCAGCCTGCCTGACCCTTGCTTATGTGGGCGCGTGCGGTGGCTTGGCGCGAGGATGTACCGTGATGGCGGCGCGTGGGCAGCCCACTGCAGTCGGAGTGCAAGTCCTTAGCGAGCCACGAGCGGTGCAACATCCATGGCTTTAGGTGGTTTAGAATAAGGGTGAAAACAAGGGATACCCCAGATTCGGCTGTCACTGGGTAACTTGAACGTCCGCGACGTTCCTGGCGCGCGGGCGCCCCCGGTGCCTTTAATTGTGCTGATTTTCTGGTATATCCTCGCATTTGAATGGGAAATGTGTATTAGCGACATGCTGTTCATCTTTTGGGCTGCTCTGGACCTCGCAACGAGTGGGAACTTACGAAAGTACGGCATGTCGGCCCAAGGTGGGGGATTCCTCTATCAATGCGAACCATAAGACGCGACAAACACGTACTTTATGATGAGGCATACGATTCCTTTTGATCAAATGTCGAGAAACGTCCAAGGTGTCGAGAGGCGTCGACACAATCTGATAACTCCTTCGGGAGTACTACCCAACCTAATGCAACGATGCATGGATGCTCGGGTCACGTCACCTCAGGAATAAATATATGTATATAATATTGTAGCCTGACATACTCCAAGCTTAGGTCAGAGATGTAGAAACCTCAGCCGAGTCTCATCACTGTCTCCACGATGGATCGTGTGCAGTCATAATCTCCTTTAAGCGGGGCACGTTGTAACACATTTCAACGCCTCGGTCATGGAATTATATCACGATTCGAGCATACATGATGCAAGCTTGAGGGCCCTGTGTGCCGGATAGGTGCCGTAATACAGATCGTCATGATAGCAGATAGTCCTGGAAAACATATGGCGCAGGTAACGGTTGCAAAGTTTGCTGGGAGAATTTCTTTGAGAAGCTAGGCACGCTCTGAGGAAGAGCCCGATAGAATGTAACTGCCAAACAACATGGATTGATTACTATTACTTGATGGTGGTATAGACGCTTGAGCGCTGGAACAGTGGACAAAACGAGTGAATGATAGGTGGAACGCAGTGCTAATAGATAGATAAAACCATACATAGTGGAACCCATGTGGTGCCGATGTCTAGAAATGAGAAAGAGATGTGTAGTATCCGTGGGGCGTAGCCTATGGATTCATAGAGCAATAATCTGCTTGATATTAAAATAACTGATCCGGGCCGTCGTCGGTACGTGCGTCGTTCATCCTGCCGGTGAAAGGTCGTCAAGTCATCAGTCTCATGAAGGGAGGCGAGTAGGGTCTAGTTTCGTTATCCACGCCTGTAGTTCTTTTGTGTTGGGAGCAGCCAGAGCATGGGAATTCGATGCAGTAAAGAGAGTGAAGGAGAAGGGTTTCTGAATATGATCATTGGTCAGTAACTCGGGAAACGCGAGTGCAGGGACGCCATACCCCGAGCAGAGATTCCTTCTGAGGATCGCTTTCAACATTGACACCAACAAGACTGATAACACCTGTTTCCTCAAGTTCGTTGGAGTGTGCGTAAATGTAGAGATATGGTCTATTTTTTTTTGGCTTAGTGACAGTCTCCACCACGCATGAGGTGCATACCTTCTTAGTACGAACCAGCGCCGTTCCCAGGTATTGTGGCTGGCGTCAGTCAGAATCATCAGGTGGCCTTTTTTTGTAGCGCCATCACTAACAGTAGGATGGGTTGTCACTTTCAAAGGCCTCTAGAAGATGATGCGAGTGGTTCGTACCTCCGGGGTATCAGTTTGGTGTCGGAAATGAGCTTCAATCCTTCAGGTGATCCGAAGTTGGTTCCATGTTTCTTTTTGGGGGAGGATGGCTGCTCCTCAGGGTCGTAGGGATCCTGTGTTAAAACGATCTGGCATAGGAGGTTGGAGTTAACAACTGATGAAAAATGTCAATCGGTTAAAATACCTTCCCGCGATGACCGAACTGCTTTTGCCATAAGGCCAGTGATTTCGCAAGGATTGCATCTGCGCGCCATGCGAGTGCATCTACGGCAAGAGGGCGCGGAGGGAAGTTCGAGAGAATAACACGAATTGCTTGGACGTCGGCCGCCCGCTTCTCTGTTGATACCAACCTTTCATAGTCTCCGACGACAGAGATCCCGCGAGGTTTCCATACACCCAAAGCCTCCTCGCCACGGACGTATTTCTCTGAAGTGTCGAGACGCCAGAGGTCTTTTGGAGAGCGAGTCAGTGGAGGGGAAAGTCGGACACTGAACAAGTTGCTGGTCTTTGACAGAATTTTTGTCGATCCAAAGAAGGTCAATATCTTGGAAGGCGGACTAGCATCGCGGGTTCGTATCGTAATCGCAGCATCCATATTGAACTGGACAGGATCCCCACAAGTATCGACGGCTACGGCAAAACTCAGTTGGAGCATCACTCGCTGATTTGCTGCGGTGACTCTGTTGAGTAAGACAGAATCATGGATACTCGAATCCCATAGCGCTGACGCCTCGAGTATTCCAGTTCCATCTGGTCGGAATTCTACCTTCTGCTCTTTTAGGAGCGGAAGGGTGATAAGCACCTTCGACATTGACTCATGCATACGGCCCTTGATATCCAGAAGACGAATGTTTCCCATCCGCACCTTAGTAAACTCCAACCAGGGGAGTTGCTGCCCAGAATTTGATGAGAGCGATAGAATGATTCTCCGCTGGAGGCCCTGGTGCAAGCAAAATGACCCAGGGTCTAGAGGTCCCTGAGAGATGACTGCGACAGGGACATAGACTCCGTCTGGTCCAAGCTCGCAAATTTGCAGCCATGCAACCACGTCGTGTGTCTGTTCCACAACAAAGTCAGTTTCTGACCGCCGCATAAGTGGTAGAGAAGCAGAGCGACTCTCGGATGGAGGAGAAAAGTGAAGCTTCTGGTCCCTCATTTCGTCCCACCGCTCTAGGCGTTCGAGATATGTAGGCCGTACTACCGCAAAGAACTCGATGGGTGCGTATCCCTGGCGTAAGTGGTTGAGCACTTTGGTGGTGACAACAATAGAGAAACTACGTCGAAATTTGAGTTCAGACAGGGAAGATGTCTCCATATCGAGAGCAGAGGATGGGAAGACTTCCTCAGAAGACAGATTGTGTCCCAAGATGGAGGAAAGGCGAACTTGGAGATGTAATCCCGAAAAGTCGTGAGACGATAGACCCTTCACTGTATCGACGGTTAGGAAGAATATTAGCTTACTTCCAGGAAGAATCGTGGAAGGAATTGGGGAGGAGGCTCGCGTAGAGGCACTTGAGCCATTCAAGTATTTGGCAGACAAGACGACGCTAACGATTTTGATGTCAACACGACATGAACCGATCGCCTCTGACGTATATCGACAGAATATAGGAACAGTGGATGAGGAGGAAAGGCGGCGGGCAAGTGGAGCCAGCGATATTAAAGCGTTGCCAACAAAAGAATATTCTGGTGGGGGTGAGTCGTAAAAAGGGTCGTCAGAGGAAAAGTGCTGTGTATAGGATGGTCGGTCAATATATGTGGTCAAGTTCCGCATTCGTTGTAGTTGTTGTTGCATACGGTCCAAAGACCAGCAGTAGATGGCATTGTGGCGCTTGTCGAGAACCTTGATAGCGACTGAAGGTTGTGTGGAGGAGGCGAGAATAGGGTCCACAACATCACCGAACTCGTCCAGGCCGGCAATGGTGTCCACAGCAGACGCAGGTGCAGCGAGTGAGCCTCCAGAAGAAATGGTGAAATTATAGGAAACATTCTTTCCCAGTTCCTTGCTGAAGTCCCTTGAGAATATATGCGAAGATGGCTGGAAGTTACGTACCTGATAATGTTGGCCTCCTTGACCATTACAGCGTTTGATAGAACCACTTCAGCCATTGAGAATGATCGATGGGCTCTCCACCGGTCCAGAACTTTGCGAATTAACCTGAGCTGCTTCGCAGTGTAAATGACAGGTTCATAGTCAGCCCCCTCCAGCTCTTCGCCTCTCGCCCGAGCATCAATGAGTCGCCTCATCTGGTTACGGACCAGCCGCAGCTGGTGTTCCATGTGTTCTTTCTCGACCTTCAAGTCTTCTGCCTCAACCGAAGATTCCGTCATTTCTTGTAACCGGTTTTCCAGCTGGTGTTGAACATCCTTCAGAGAGTCATCGAATACTGCTGGGCTTCCATGTAGGCTCGTATCGTCTGTGGTTGCGTCACTGGAGAACGGCCGGCCGGTCTCGCTCCATACGTCGTCGGCCTGACTATGACCGAGACTACTCTCCGGCCGGGGGGGCTTCGAGTTGTGGTCGCGCATCGTCTTCACCTTAGTGATCTTCTCAAAGAGCTTGTTGAGATCGTCATCTGGAAGGTTATCAAGCGTCGGGTCGAGCCCTAGACGCGCCAACGCAGCTTCACGCTTCGCAAACGTCCAGTCGACATCCACTTCGCCTGTAGACGATGTTGGGGAGTCTGGTCGCGTTGATGCCTCTGCCTCAACATCTCCAGCAGATATCGCGAGATGCAGATTAGACTTGGCGGTGGCTCGGTCCCGCTGTTTCCGAACCTCCTCTGGGTTGTTAAAACGGAAAACATGATTATCACCTGTAATAAAATTGCGATTAGTCTGTCAAACGAATCCCAAAGACAAAACACACCAAGGATTATACGGAATCCGGAGCGGAGCTTCTGAGGCTAAAATCTTTCCATGAGACAGGTGTTCAGGACTGATGTAATATTTAGAAGTTACCTGTCCGGGAACCAGTTGTTTTCCGTTAAGAAACTAGAAAGATGTAAGGATACTTGGGTTGTCCAGAGTGTGAAAAGAAAGCTTACAGTGATGCTATTTGGCAAACAATGGATGACGACTTTGCTGTCATTGTTTTCGAAGTAACAATGCTCCTCCAAGATGTTGTCACCACTCAACCGAATTGCTGCAGGTTTGTCGCTATCTAGGCGCCCGACCTTCGAAGTGAAGAGCTATATCATCTTATAAATAGTAGAAAAGAAGGCTCCACTCACCATCGTCTTCCCAGGTTTGATCTGGTATATCAGACATTCGCTCATCAATGGATCTGCAGATTGTCTTCAGTTAGTGCCTCATAGACCATAACTAGTTGGAGACGGCATCAGACGAACCCTCGTTCTACAAGATCACATTGAGTGGTCAGCTGCACCGCCCGATCGCATTAGAACTCAGGAACACTCACTAGATTCACGAGATGTGGCATCTACTCGCAAACAAAAAGAGCACAAGTTAGAAGATGGAGACACATAATTAAAGGAAACGTCAATACAGACCTTCTTAGGAGTATGCACCCCCACTAGATTCTTCTCTACAGTAATGCCCAGCTCCTCCAACGCCTTCTCCCGCTCCTTCTGCACCTCTTGCGTTCGCTGCATCTTTTCCTCCCAAGTCTCGTTCAGACTCTGCATAAGCTTCTCACTCGTCTCCATCTGTTCTTGGAGCTCTGCTTTCGTCACTGTCTTGATGCGACCATCCTTCGTCTGGTAAGTCACTTTCTGTTTCTCTGGAGGCACCTTGGGATCGAAAACATCTTCACTACTGGAGCCAGTTACACGTGCTAGATGGTGGCAGCGTCAATCAAATATGATAATAGTGGACCCAAGCCCGAAAGAATAGAAGGAAACGAGACAAGTTGAAAACAAACAGAAAGTATGAGAAAAAAGTGCGATTGCCACGCACCTCTAAGCATTTCGAGTTCCTCCTTCAGCTCACGGACAAGCTTCGCATTAGGATCCTCGTTAACCACTGCCTTATTCTTAATCTTCTTTGCTTGATCGGCATAGCGCAATGTGCTCAAAGTCTCCTCATAATCCGCTGGCGAGATTGCCGCTATCATTGCTGTCTTCGAGTTTCCACCGAGACTGTCTTTGAGGAGCCATGTTAGGACCTAAATACGGGAGATGAGAGTTAGCAAGTGGGGCAGAAGTGTCGATAAAAGAGAAAAAATCCGGGGTCTAAAGCCCTGAATCCGGGAGAAGAAAGGAGGGACGCACGGAGTCACGATACGGGACGAATTCTTCTGCTTTCCCCTTCTTTCCCTTCTTGCCTTCCGCCTGACTCGCAACCGCGAGCGATGAAATGACTTTCCCTAACGTTGTCAGTGACTTGTTGATGTTTGCACCCTCCTTCAACCGCTGTCCCGTCGCACCAGTCGAATTGGCACGTTCAGAACCCGCAAGATCGACGAGACTATCGGAACCCATTGAGTAAATGACATAGAAAATCTATTGCAAGCCATACCTGATGCGAGAGACCTTCTCAGTGTCCATTTTTGTGTCTGGGTCGTGTCGCTTCATCGTAAGCAGAAGCGTGAATACGGCATGTGAGCGCGATGATCTAGTAAAAGTCGGGTCAGGGCACAGGTGTATACGCAAGGGATGGTGTATACGTTTCGTTCATGTTCGTAGCGGCGACTGTGCGGGCCTTGTTTCCTTCGTCCATGAGCGTCATCATCTCGTCATAACTGTTCACAACAAGCTTGGATAGATCTTCGACGTAAGGTCCAAGCGATGGATGCTCGCGCACTCGAAGATTGCCAGTGTTCTTTGGGTTGAGCAGGTCCCGTACTTTCTCGTTGTAGATCTATGCTATGGGAGTGAGTAATCGCAAGATGAAAGAGGAGAGGCCAGGTACCTCAATGTAAGATACTTCGACTGTGAAAGAGAGATTGGAGTCGGCGGCGCGTTTAGATTCCACACGGTCGAAAAGCTCTTGGCATGTAAGGGGTATGATACCCTTGTCGGCACCGTCTATGAAGGTGTAAGTCTTTGCGGGATCGGGGAATAGGATCCAAGAGGAAACATACAGCCCATCATACTGATATATAAAATTATTCATAAGTTTCAGGGAACGGAACCAAGAACAAGCACGAACCTGTAGGATTTGCCCGATCCTAGTACCACCAGACCAACATCAGCTCACTTCAGCAAATCTCGCAAATACAATCATACCGGTCTGTCCATCTTGAGTACTAAATCAGCATAAAACCCAACACATTGCAAGCTTCAAGTGTAAAAACTCACAAGCTAGAATACACGCGTTAAACCCTGCAAACCCATGGTCCAACAGCTCCTTTCCAAGGTCATCGTACAGAGTCTGTTGTGAACAATAGCCAGGTTCGTCGCGTGGGCCTGCAGACCAATAACTCTTGTCAAAGGAAAAGGCGAGTTGTTTACGTTCGGTTGCGCGCTTAGAGTCCTGCGAAGACCCAGCCTCGGGCGGGTCAATGATCGTCTGGTTCCCCGTCATCCGGATGAGCGGCTTCGCGCCCCGCGCGAGTTCTAAAAACGTAGAGTATAAGTTTCAGAACCCAGGAGACGGGGGCGTGTGGCACATACCGCGGGAGTTGAGTGGTCGACATCGGACTACGACTTTGATGTTTCCGTCCCCTGCCTCGGCCATATCTATAGTCAAATTGTGCAGCGAGCGGCACACGCGCTGGGTATATGATCACAAGAGGGGAAATCGAGGACAGAATCGAGGATAATAAAAAAAGTTTGCAGGAGGTCACCGTGGTTGTCAAGCAAGCGGAGGGCACGCGGTGGAATGGGGAAACTCGATCACCCCGGCTTGGACTAACCTCCAACTAACTTTCTCGCTGTTGTCTGAAATGTTATGCCGTGTCTACTCTCTACTCCCTTCTATGCAGCCTCTAGTCCGGTACCGGCACTTAGTCTAACGCCTGCCTGTCTACACTTTGGTTGCGCATAATGGCTCTTCAGGGCTCTTTGCTTCACCGTTGGGGGTATCTAATTTATTCCACAAGATTTTACGAGCTATGGACAAGAGGGATCAGAACTCTCTGAAAATCCTGATGCTTCGAATCATGGCTATACTTTTCGATGATGAGAAGACTTACACCCTGGAGATGACGCCGAGTCGTTACGACAGGTTACATCTTACGACACCCTTGCTGAAGAAACTCAATCACCTCGTGGCTCACTATGGCTTGCCACCTAGGACGCCACCGTCACAGCGGCACCGATACTGGTATTCAAAAATCCAATGACTGAGCATCTTTGCGAACCTTGGGTTCCATGATTGTCAATTTTTACCCGAAGACCCTCATATCGAATCCTAGCTCGACATCCACTTGACACAGCACCCTTCCTGCGAGCCCCAATACACTCTATCCCCTAGGCTTTGGTTGAAAGTACACATTGTTGACCGGAACGATGTTTCATGCTAAACCGCAACGTAGTACCTTATCTAGGACCTGGAGCTCGTGACCTAGAATTCCATGGAGCTGGCACGTTGTCATGAATGGCTATGCACCATGTTGTTGCGCCCCCATCCACCAGAAGGATCGACGATCACCAGACAATCAAGAATCAACCCATCGGGGCAGTGAATAGACACCCCTTTAATTGCGTACTATTCTAAGTGCAAATTCTAACGTTAATGATACATACATACTCTATCAAATGAATCGACACATAATCCGAACAAAATCTCCAACGTTACACCCATGTGGCCGGTCACCTCGAGAGTACCCAAGTATCCCCTCCTATCTACCTTGGCCCTGAGCGTGCGTGAAGTGTCACTGCAGTGCGGGCGTAAGTCGGGCGATCATTTCGAAACCCAAGTCCACGCGTATTTTGAGTTGCCCAGAAGAGCATGGAGATGAGGAAAGGAAGGTGCGCGATCACAGAAGATCGAAGTCGTCCAACTGAAACAGAACAGCAAGACACATTGAGATCGAAATCCAAATATCGAAAGATAAGCAGTACGCACCTCGTCATTGTACTCCATAATTGTCCGCTTGAGTTTCGAAGTATCTACCCAGGTAACGAAGTCCTCCATGTGTCTGCATTGCTAGTATCAGCATCTAACTCGGGAGGAGTGAGGTATTAGAATACCTGGTGACCAGATACGCAGGATCAGTGATAGTATCTGGGCCCACACGAACATGACCTTGTTCAATAAATTTGACAGCCTTGACACCTCCATTCAGTACCCACACTACAATATGGTGCATCCAGCGAAACTCACGCACCGCGCTAACTGTCTCAGCCATCTTCGACATACACATGAACACCGCTAGTCTCCTACGACAAAACGCCGCTACTGTGAGCTTGTTGTCCACATCACTGAGCTTCGCAGATGAGTTGAGCACGCCCATGTCGTAGAGTTTCGAGAGCAGCTGGCCCTCCATCCGTGCACGGAATGGGTCCTGCGCAGGCAACAGCGAAACGCGATGCGCATATGAACGCAGAGAACCACAAATTTTGTTGTATTTATGATAATCCTCCCGGTCCTGGATGTGGTACCGCCGCATCACTTTGATTTCGCGCAGGTTTGCATCTTGTTTCCACTACGATCGAGTCAATTTTTGAGGCCTCAATGAGTGAAAAATTCACATACGTTGAGGAAGTCGACTTTCTTGAGGAGTTTCTGCTCATGGTACTTGAGTTTGCGCACCATCGTGAATCGCCAAGGCCCAAGGAATACAAACGGTGGAACGCCGGTTTAGAAAATAAGTGACGGTCATGTGATACCGGGCCGCTTATTATCTTCCATGACGGCATGGAGATCAATTTTCTTTCGAGAGGTGTCACTGTGCACGAACTCAATCATAGGGTAGCTGAAGTCCGCAGGACTTGCCAAACCAAGTGCCCACGTCAATTACTACCATCTCTCCTGCCCCAAGCGTCTATCCAGGGTCTAGCTCTCGTGTCCATGACTTGCACCCTTGGACGCCCTTTCACCAGCTACTCATCGCTTAGAGTACCACACGAAAGATACTTTAATAGCCCTCGATCGCATCTGTCTTCGTTTGTAGAGTCGCCCCCTAGCTCTACTCAGAAAATCTGCTCTCTTGTTCCTTCCCCGTCCTCATGCTGATACATCGACAAAAGCCGCGTTCAACAACCTCAAGAACGGCCTAGACAATGTGAGCGATATAGGTGTGTGCGGGTAGTGTTCCGAGGTGAACAAGTCACGCATAGCATGCCTGCCAATTACAGCCTTCTATACGCGATATGATAATAACAGCCGGCAGCCGATAGTGCCAGAAGATTAAAGCAACTTCCCAACCAGTGAGACCGCACAATTGTCGGCAGGATTCCGACCGAGCATAATAGTAAGTTTATGCAGGCTTCCAGTGTTACCAAGATGTTTAAGAACCTCCGCAAGGCCCAAAAACTGCTTTTCGTCCAAGCGCGATGTGTGGAGAATGAGAATAGTGATTTCTTTTAGTCTACGAGTCGGTTGTGCCGCGGCAGTAAGTATCAAACGGAGTGGCCACTTTAACTGATATTATGAAGCTCTAGAAGATGGTCTCTATTTCAAGATAATTCAATGGCGGGTTTATTAAGATATTAGATTTCAAATTAGGATGCTTTAGGCCAGTTTTAGCGCCACTTTCCTCCGAGGTGGCGCACTAGTCCAGGAGTAAATGTCTAGATTTGTATTTCATTTTATATATCGAGCTATATTAATGAATCATTCTACAAAGAAAAAAAAAACGAGCGTAATGTTTGTGTATCCGATTTAGCACAACAGAGCACCATCAACGCCTCTCTTCCTTCCCACCGCCATCACACGCGCGAGGTTGCCTCACCACAAAACCGCCATTACAAAAAACTAGCTATGCCTGCTGCAGGCCTCTCTCATATTCTCTCTTCGATCAAAAACGCCGAGGGATCCTTTCCCGGCGTGCCGGACGAGATGGCCAACACCATCCGCATCTTCAGGCCCGATCCTACTAGCCTTTCAAGCCTCCGAGAAAAGGGACGCGCTCACATCCAGAAATACCTGAGTTCCATGCTGTTTTTTCTTGCGCCGCGATTCAACCACGACATGGCCTTTCAAACGGTGAGCCCAACCATACCTATTTGCGAACCCCACGCTGCCGCATTCAACTCGCCCGTACCAAATCACTGAACCCGAGAATCATAGATGGTCGTCTCCATCCTCACTTCCAAATCCACGCTGTCCAGTATCATGCGCCGATCCAACCTACTCGGCGCGTCCCCGAAGCGCAGGACTTCGTCGAAGAACCTCACGAATACTCTCAAGGCGGGTTTCGGCGTCTACTACCGCCGCAAGAACGATTCGACCTCGTGTCCCATGGTGGACGCCGTTTTCCTTCCCATCGTCATGGCCGTTGTAGACGCGTATGACCCCACGCTCGAGTAGGTGCTTTTTATCAATTGGCTGGGAAACTACTAACGCGGTTTGTACTTTAGCTACCAGAGAAAGCGCTTCAGGAGGCCTGAATTTCCACCTACTACACGCGCATTGAGGATGTGACGATTAAGGACGTATAGTTTAGCGATAGCCTGGCGTGTGGCCCCTTCTTCTATTATATCACATTCATCTTTTTATAACCTTAATTTCCAAAGGATATCACATTTCAGTTCATTCATTTATTCATTCAACATCTCCCGCCGCCTCTATCATCTTCCTTTGAACAGTTGTAGAAATTTATAACATAGCTCATCTCTACTACATACCGTACAATCATAATACCGTCCAAGTACTTGTAAATGTTACATATTCCATAATAATCAAGATCTTGATTTCGGATGGTTGTGTGGCGCACCCTTCCTAATTTCAAGTCATCTTGACACTTAAAAGCTGAAGCCGTCTACACTCGACCCTCCAACCTGGCTGTGTATCAGCTGCAGCATCAGCTTTGAATCATAACCAATACGCCATGAACATGTCTTCTAACATTTAGAGAACAACAGAACCTTTCTGTGCAGTCTGACGGCACAGGTCATTATCAAGCAAAGCGACGGAACGATGTTATTGCGGTGTGTGTTGTTTGTTTGTAGGGGGATGCTATACAAGGGGACGAGACTGTAGGGAGTGGTACAAGGGATATAAATAAGGCACTAAGGAAAGAGACAAAGAGAGAGAGGAGGGAGAGGAGGGAGAGAAAGAGAAAGAGGAGAGGGGACGTAACTAGAATATAAAACATGCAGTAGATCCATGTAGATAGCGTAATATAGAGGATAGAAACAAGTAGGGTACAATCTAAACGGCAAGCACAGACAAAGGACAAAGGACAAGGACAAAAGACAAGGACAGGGACAAGACGGCAGGACGGGGAAGAGCACACGACGGCGGGGGGGAGAAGCAGAAGCAAAGGTGCAGTTGACCACAAAGAAAGCAAAAAGTTCCGCAAAACGAGACGAGAAGAAAGGGGGAATCCGAATCCGAATCCGAGGAACACCCTACCCCATAGTACTCCCCCCCGTCGTCGTCGTTCTCCGCCGTCTCGTCTGTCGTTTTGAAGGGCCATGCTCCGCCGCCGCCGTCGTCGGCGACGCCGTCTCCGGGCCCTGCTTGCGCTTCAGCGACGCATGCGCCAGCGCCGGGGTATTATTCGTCGCGCCAGACGACACCGCAGGGGACCCTGCGGACGCCGCAGGCGGCGGGATCGTCTTGTGCTGTTTTAGGGGCGAGTTGCTCGCGGGCGGGGACTCCATTTTGGGTGATACCGTAGAGCCGGAGCCGGTGGGCGTCGGTGCGGGGTTCGCGGAGGGGTTCGTGACGGAGGGGGGTGCGCTCGAGTAGAGCGTCACTGCAGGCGTCGGGCCGACGTTCCCTGGGTTGCTGTTGTTGTGCATGGACTGGAACGAGTTGAGAGGCATGCTCGTGTTGGGCGGTAGATTGCCACCCATGATGTGAGGTGGGTGTAACGGCTGCATCTCGCGGATCTTCGCTGCGAAGCGCTGCAGGGCTTCTGTAAACCACGATAAGGTCCCAACCTATGCAATGAACTAAAAAA
>JABCKI010005724.1:52500-88223 GCA_018282025.1 Sphagnurus paluster
CATCGATAGATTAGGAGCTTGTATGAAACCTCACTCCTATCCCACTCTAACTCTTTCAAAACACCCCAAAGACGCCTTGACTCAATATTTCTCAATCTGCGATCGCGTTAGCCGTATTATTCGCCGCACATCGACCAGTACGTATACAATCTCTATGGTGACATATGCTCGCCCATGCCAGTCGAAGATGTCAAATTTTGTTTTACAGGGGTCTTATATTCTCCACGGTCATGGACGCAACATGAAATGCCCTTCCTCTCGGAAGGCCGCCCAGAGGTCCAAGAGAAGCTTTAACCCCAAACAAATCAAACAGGTATGAGAATACCACGGCGAAATGAAATTTCACGCGAAAAACTCGTGGCTCTGCCATATCTCTATGTTATCTGCCGCGAAGCGTAGCGTCTGTAGGCTACTGGTACGAAACAACTCCGATTCATCCGACAACGTATGTTTCACAATACAAATTCTGCAATTCCGTCGTCATCATAGCTATCAACAGCGGCTTCAAGCCTACACATTTCGATCTTGGGCGCCTAATTGCGATTTTACCCTACTATCGATGTGATTTCACAGAGTTATCTGCTATGGCATATACTTGCAGCGAACGCACATTTAGATTCGAGTCCCCGCGCGTGCCGGTTTATACCATTCCTCTCATCACCGTTCAATCTACTACTGAATACTGGTAGCTATAATCAAAAAACCAATATAGCATGTATCGCGTTTTAAGATATACCACGCTTCAATTCTTAGAGAGTCGCTGACGACACTACCATGCTTACAGCCGCCACTTGCACTGGTCTTCTCGCAATACTCTTCTGTCTTTAAATAACATCTTTTTGAGTGATGGATTTACAACCCTTGGTACATCTGCCCCGGCCTCATCTCTTGTGCACTACGTCACAAACAGTCATCCCATACCAGTCGATGGATATATCCGTCTGCGGCAGCAAGATGATGCCCAGAACTGTGCAGAAATTTTCATGTAGGTGTATCCCAAATTAAACGATCACACGCAGTGGTATTCATGCATACACCTTTCATTGACGGCTTGTTTGCTTGGTAGGCTCAGTTTGGCTACTAAACATCACGAATAGAACGATCCGTGGCGCAATCACCGCCGTTGAGGATGATCTGATCCCCATATGTCACGTCCAGTTATGGTACCTCTTAACCCAGCTGGCCTCCAATTATACTTTATATTGTATCTACGTACATACGGCTTGAATCCGCCGCGGGATCGCTGGGAGGAATGACCAGTCACCAGTAGCCCAGTGATGTGATTGAAGAAAAAAAGATGCAGGATAAGATGTCGTAATAGTTTCGGCCTCTCTCATTACAACAAACACCCTGCCATGTCTGCCACTAAAATCCAACCCCACTGACAGCTTGGACTTTCATGGCCTAGCGCCTATAGGGGTTCGCCTAAGGGGCTTCGTGGGCAAAGTCACATAGATCCCCGAATTTGCATCTGTTAATTTCAGAAGGCATCATCAGTCGCCTTGATTTGGGAATCATTGATAAGGTTCGCTCGCCTTCCTGATGCAAAAAAAATGCAAGTTCGTCGTGTATTTTGACTAAACCCGTAATCTCCACGACCTCGCCCCCGCCCTCTTCCCCTCCCGCGACCCCGTCCTCCAGCGCCCCAGCCACGCTCTGCCGAGTCGTCCTGATTCTGATATCCTTGTCCAAATTGGGTTGCTGAGTAATTAGGGGCTGCTCCCCACGGGTTTTGTTGATTCTGATCGGAAGCATTAAACACGGCTTGTTGAGTTCCCGGTTGCGGCGTGAATACGGAAGTAGAAGGCTGTGGTTGCGGCTGTGGCTGTTGCGGCGCAGTTAGTGGCTGCTGAAGCTGTTGGAGGAGCTGCTGAAGCGAATCCTGAGGTAACGACTGAAGCGTTGCAAGAGTCGCCGAAGCGTCCAGACCCACTGCACCAAGATCGAGACCCTGTCCATTAAAGTGCGTACCGTTGAGCGCCGGATCCACGTCCATTGTCCCACCTCCTGCAAGCTGACCAACGAGATCCGCAACGGATTGCGCCACTGGTGCGACAACGGCACTCCAGAAGACGGCATCAGCATCAGGACCGGCAGTCATAGTGTGTACATTCTTGTCAGTCTCTTCTTCCGAGATCACGTGCGCCGGCTCCGCAGGCGAGTCCGGGATGTGCGCGGGCGACATATAGAGCGCACCCAATGAAGTTTGCTCCCGCTTCTCCTGTACTGAAATCTCCTCACTATTCTCCCCGCGCGGCCTCGACGTGACAGTATCCGGCAACCAAACCACTGTTTGAAAGTCATCAGGGTGGCATCTGACAGGCAATTGGCAGATTGCTTACACGATGGTTCTGACCAGTCAATTGTCTCTTCAAATAGATGTGCATGCAAAGCCGCTCCCTCTCCTCGATCCAAATCGCGTATGCTGTGAGACATATGTACACCCTGTTTGAAAAAAGTGCGAGATAAGGAGCACGATTAATGTACAGTACAGGATTGTCGAGTGAACAAGAACGCTGACATCTACGGGATCATCATCATAGATCGCCTTCTCAATGAGGCGTATGGACTCGAGCGAGGCACCCTGTGCCCACGTTACCGTCTTTTTCTTCGTACCCTTCTTGGTGAGGCCCGAAGCTCCCGTAGCCTGCGGGGGTGTCCCGTTGTATGATGGAGGCGTCGATACGGCAGGCGAGTTTTTACGCGCTTTGCCCATCGACTTGAGTGCCTCCTCAAACGGATTGATCGATGACGGCTGTGCTACAGCAGCGTTAGTTGCAGCATTCATAGGCTTCTTAGTGAAGGTCGGAAGTTTCGCCTTGGCCTTTGGCGCCGAGAAGAAGGATGAGTCCGATTTTGCCTCCTTCACAGCGCCGGAGGAGGCACCGGACACAGGTTTTGTGACCGGTTCCTTCTTGACGGCTCCGGCAGTCGGCTTAGACGCGGTTGTACTACCAAGTGCTGCTTTCTTTGGTGGCTGGCTACGCGCTGTAGTCACATCGAGCTTGCGCTTCTTTGACTTTAGGTCTGAGGATAGCGGAAGGAGAGGGGCAGGTGCAACGGGAACGTGATCAGGGTTGCTGCGGCTCACGAAAACGGACTGACATGACTTACCCTCTGCTCCGGAGGGATCCGCGGCCGCTTTGGGCTTTTCGGCGCTTGCTTCACCAATGATTTTGCGCCATCCGCGCTCCACATTGGATGCCATGTCCTTGATCGCTGCGTTTTGCAAGTCCAGAGTAGAGCAGAACATAAAAAGAAATGCGTTAGGTACATATATTGTAATACGTGTCTCACGGCGTCTATCGTATAGAGAATGTGAAGCTGTAGCTGCACAACATGCGCTCGCACATGCGGATGACAGTTCATCTCTTCAGATTTTATGGGAACGCCGACGTTGAGGGAATGCGAGACAGGAGGGGTTTTCACAAGGGGAAACAACTCACCCGGTGTGGGCGGCTCCTTCACTAGTTTCATGACTATTTTTCCGAGCTTGGAGGCTTTGAGGGACTCGACTGTCAGCGGTAAACGATCAATAATCTACACATGTGCCCTGCGTCAGCCTTGAACTAGATACGATATGCATCACTTACATGAAGGAGAGGCATGACAGTGTCAACAAGCGCACTTCCCGATGGTGCGGTAAATCCAGCCTTGAGCCAATCACGGGTGATCTCGATCGCGATAGGATTTTCGGACCATGCTCGGAAGTAGTGATTCCCTGCACCGTCACGCATCTTTGTGAGTATCTCAAGGCGCGTAGAAGGCTCGACCTCAGTAATCCCATAATCCGTAATGCGCTCAACAAGGACGTTCACAGCCTGTGCACCTGTGAAGGCGCTACTCTGTAAAAGTGGCCTTATACTGTTCTGGAACTGCATCTTTCGCTCCTGTGGAGATGGGGAGGGGGGCTGCTGAGCGACAGGTTGCGCTTGTTGCTGGCTGGGCTGTAGTGGTTGTGGCTGAGGAGGGTGGCCGTAGAACGATGAGGGATGAAGTGCACTGATGATGGAACTTGAGGGGGCGTGGAGAGCCTGTGGCGATAGAGTACCTTGTGGGGGGGACTGCTGCTGCTGCTGAGATGGCTGTTGATAATAGGATGCTGGCGGACGATATGACGGTATTGATTGGAGGAGGTGTGAATATGACGAATACGATTGTTGCTGCTGTTGAGATTGTGTGGCTTGCGCAGAATAATTAGCTTGTGGATAATGTTGCATATTAGTCGTGCGTGAGCCATTAAGAGTCGTCAGAGCTGGACTGCTAAGGAGGTCAGATAGAGATCTACTTAAAATGATAGGCACTGACTCGATCACCATGGGGGAATGAGAGGGATGTAACTGCAGTGGCTGACTTTGTGTCTGAGATGGAGGCTTTGATGGCTGTTGGGACTGCAGTTGGGGTGAATGCTGGGGTGGCTGCGATGATGAAGACGAGGAAGTCGCGCTTGTCGTCGCCCCATTCAGACTGGAGTAATTGGAAAGAGGTACGTGTGTTGTTTGGTTGGACCAGGCCGATCCGTAAGGAATGGTATTGTATGGTGGTACCAGACTCATACTGAGATATCTCTGTTGCTGATAGGGCACAAAAAACGATGAGCCACTCGAGGAAGACGTGCCCGATCCTACAAAAACAATCTGTGAGCATTTCCCCCCGTTTTTAAAACGCGCGCGACTCGCACCTCCTATGTCAGCCAAAGCCGAAAAATCAGACATGTCGAGAGCAGTAGCCGTGTTGTCCGCAGTTGATGACTGTACCATCGTCGTTGAACGGTCCTTTGGCCAGTCATCGACGAGCGAGGTTGTCCTTGGCTCATGCTGGTGCGTCGGCGGTTCGGCGAGCAGCTGAGATTGTGCCCAATACAAATGCTGCTCCATGGCTCGTGTAATTTTTTTGCGACTTTTCTGTGCTCAGGCGACTACAAAAACGCTTATTAGAGGGGAAACGAGTGCAGTCTGCTAATGCGGCTGCTCTGGACTTTCACCGGCAGCGCTGTAGTGGTCACAGCTGTCAGCAGGTCTGTGCGGCCTTTATGGCGTTGATGAGGGCCACCCCGACCAATCACCCATATATCACGCTTTTACACTCCGCTTTGACCCCCGCACATTCCCACGGTCAGCCTGAGACAATAAAGACTACAAGACAAGACTACAACTAGACTTGTTGACCCTACAAAATCTTTTTCTCAACCATGGCAGAGGAGATTACAAAATTTGACCAGGAGCGCGCTAAGGTCAGTCATCCCCTGCTTCTCTACAACCCTCAATCTTATCCAACCTCCTCTAGTTCGAAGAGGGGCTCGGTGCTCTAGCAAAGACTCTTCGCCACGCTGCTGACCAGGCTGAGAGCTTTTACAACTTCGTCAAGGGCACCCAGTTCAACCGTACGCGCCCATCTTCTACTCTTCTCTGTTTATTGAACCTTCTCTAGACGGCTTCGACGATGTCAGCGACAAAAAGGGCCGAAAGCGCAAGGCCGGCGCTGTCGACGACAGTGATGACAAACCTACGAAGCGCAAACGCAAGCCCAAGGACCCCAACGCGCCTAAGCGTCCCGCATCCTCGTACATAATGTTCCAGAACGACATCCGCAAGGACCTGAAGGAGAAGAATCCTAACATCACCAATGCAGAGCTGCTTGCCCTGATCGCGAAAAAATGGGGCGAAATGAGTGAGGCAGACAAGGAGGTACGTCCAGGCGCGTCGCGTCGCGCATCAATGTATGTCTAACCGTGTAACAGGTCTACAACAAGGCTGTCGCAAACGCCAAGGAACAGTATTCGAACGAAAAGAAGGCATACGACGCGCGTTCCCCTGAGGAGGTCGCCGCCGCCAATGCCGCCTCAGAGGCTGCCATCGCGGTATGTAACGTTCGATTCTGTGTTTCTTAGTCTTTCCATCCAACCCCCCTTCCATTCATAGGCCAAGAAGGCACAGCCCCGTGCGCGGAAGGCTGCTGCCGCTGCACCCTCGGTACCTGCCCCAGCCCCCGTTCCTGCGGCCAGCTCGCCAAGTGTTGGCTCATCAGACGAGGAGGATAGTGAGGAGTCGGATGAGGAACAGCCACAGCGCAAGAAGCAGGCCGTTAGTGATAGTAGTGAGGAGGACGAGGAGGAGGAAGAGGAGGAAGAGCCGGTTAAACCCGTGTCCAGGAAGAAGAACAGCAAGGCTGTTCCGGCCCCTCAACTTGCTAAGAAGAAGAAGACGACAAAGTAAACGTCTATTCCAGAGCCACCTGATGTTTGGAGAGCTATCTACATACATGATACCTACCTCCCTCCTTGCCTGTTTTTCTATTATATTTTCTGTTTTATTAACCTGTCCTCGATGTGCCTTTGGCGCTTCGCGCTGCTAATTATCTCGTGAGCTCTACACTTATTGTACTGACTACCATCCACTCATTCGTTCCACGCGCTATCGCTTTACTCTATTATCTTGTTCATTCCGTGCTCAATTGCCTAAGTACCAGGTGTAATAATAGAGTCGATACAATATCAATGTTATCACAACAATGATATACTAGCACATGATTCATTGACATCGTTGTCAACTGTATACGTAGTCCACGTACTGCGCATGCGAGGTACGCGACCGAGGCGAAGTATCCATGCTAAAGTCGGCGTGTAATATGAACGCAAGGCCCCAAATATAGAATCGTTGCCGGCATGAGGCAAACCTCACGAATCCTGACGTCACCCTTTGTCCTGACCTTCCATGTTTCGCTTGCCGTTGATCAATGATTCTGTCATTCATCGACTTTCATCCGGAATTTCACCTTCTAGCTGGCACGACCTCATATAGTAGATCAAAGGCACGTTGTCGTACCGATATATATCTATTATCAAACTGCATGGCTGCTACTAGACGCTCGGCATCTCTCATACTTGAAAACAGACGCAAAACTCGATCAGTCTGCAGCCTTTTAAACCTTCGCTTGGACCTCATCCACCATACATTGCAGTAGTGCTCTAAGAACTTCTGTCTTCTGTTATCATATTTGCAAACTGATTACGAGTACATAAATATAAGTGTGAAAAGTTAATGTTATGAACAATCGCTGGGCAGATATGGTATGCTCAAGGTCAGCGCTCCAGGCCTCTAGCTCTAATGCTCATCCTCTAACCAGTACACTCCCAATTTGGGTCCCTCTCGTGCATGAGACTACTCAGCGTCATCTGGACTCGTTTGTCTAACTTGAGCCTTCTCTGCCCACACCTATGTATCATCTTGATAACAAACAATTCTGACTTATAGGAATTTGGTCAACCAGAGTCGCCCCTGTGTAACTGATTCACATATCTGCAGTCCAAATCGTCAGGCGACATCATGAAGTCTTCGCGTCTGGACCACATCACGGGCGGCTCTCATATTACCTCAGCTATTACTAGCGCTGACCCATCTATTAATCCTAATCTTCGAGATCGTCGACCTCGTCCCTCCACTAGCTAACTTGAATGCTCCCTCCCTGCTCACTGGAAGCCCTTCATGACTGTTGAATAATTTTGACTAGTAATATAATCCACGCCTCAAATGGACGGTAGTCTCAAGGTGGAAGCATAGTAAACATGCACCTTCATAATGGATGAGAATAACTCTGGACAGCATCTCCCAAATTTAGAGCGTAGCCACCCTTTTCTTCTAGCTATAACACGTAATCCGGAGTCGGCGTCGGTAAAGATGCATTGGTCGGCTAGTATCATCTCCGCCCAGTTGGGCCCCACTTGTCCTTCCGAGCCTCGTCCTTTTTATCTCCTAAAATCCTAGAGGGTCCTTCCTTTCCTTCCAGAATCTCATTTTCTTCAATTCTACCACTGCCCGTATCATTACAGCAAAATCTTGAGTTGCCACTCATAGCACTTTGACGGAACCAACTGTGGCACCGGGTGGCGTATTTTTGGGTATGAATCAATATCCAACTGGCGAGATGTTGGGTTTAACAATAAAGTGGAAGGCCCATTTCCGGCGTCTTTTTTCCTTCGAACCATATTTATCGGCAGTTTATGATTCGGACAATCTCAAACCCCCTTATATTTCAACCACCATTATCACCCCTTCAATGCCCACCAACAATCAGCCATCCCAGTTGAAAAATTCTGCAAGTCCAGATAGAACCTGCATCAGCCTCCGAGTATATGCATATGTGATCGCGTCTGTCGTGGCCGCTGCCGTGCTGGTCATACTCCTTATACTCTATCTTGCTCTGCACCGCCACCGGAAGGGGCCAGATGTCGAGGTACGTGCAGCTGTGTGATGATTCGAAATTCTTAGGCTTCTGATACATAATTCAGAATAAGCTGTTGAGAAAACCACGATCGCCATACAACAGTAACAGACTTACGCCACGGGTTGCCCCCGTATCCACACAGCGCTCGAAACCAAAAATACCGACACGACCTTCCGCAGCACATTCTAGGCCATATGCATACCCAAATACCCATCCAAACTCAGAGTAATAACTACTCCGACATCGCCCATTCAGCGGTGCACAAGTGGCGCCTCGCGTCACAGACTGGCGCAAGCTTATGGTTTGGGTACCCTGCACGAGGGCCGCGGGGGGCTTGATATCTTTTTTTGTCAATTCATATGCATCCTTGATACTGTACATTGGACATAAATTCGCGTTTGCATAAATATTAGTATATTTCAATCACCTACCCCAATGCAACCTTTTAGAACGTGTAAATTTATATTCTTAGGAATGTCGAACTCCCACATAAAATCGGGTTGGAGTATTACCGAGAATGAGCGGGTGGATCGCAGTCAGGAAAAAATGTTATGTTCGTGTATATAAACAAGAGAAGTAGGGAGAGAGGTATTGCACTGACGCGTAGTAGCGTGTAGAGTTGTAGAACTCCCATTGTGAGAAAGGAGCTATGATATTTGTAGACGAGTCGTGATCTCTTTTAATCCTCTCTTGGGCGAGAAACCTCAGGATTATCACTGTTCTCAAAACTCTTGATGATAATGTCACGACGGAGCCATCTATCTTCAGGGGTGAAATACCAGCTGAGGATACCGAAGATGGTGACGCTGCCGAAGATAACACAGGCCTAGTCATGCCTACATTAGTGATTGAAAAAAATAGGAAGCACTGTAGAAGAACTCACGAAATTGAACGTTTCTGAGGTAACAGGGTAAACGAATGGCGAGATCATGACCTGAGGACAGAATTGAGTGCCAGGGCAAGTCATATACTGGTCTACTTACAGCAAACACGATGCCATTGAAAATGACAGCACATGCGTAGAACGGAATACCGAGTTTCCCGAGGTAAAAGTATGACGACTTGAAGCGTCCGGGAGTCATAGTTAGGCGGAGCAAGGCGATGAGACCATATGCCGCAATAGTCGGGATACCACCAGCCGAGACCAGCGAAGTGAAAGCGACTTGGCTTGGAAGAATAGTGCAAAGGATGCAGGCACCAAAGATATAGATTATTGTTATGGCGTTGCGGGGTTGGCCGGAAGAGTTCACCTGCCCGATCCACCCCGACAAAGGCAAGACTCCATCACGAGCGACTGCAAATACGAGACGGGAAGCAGCAACGATGGCGATGCTAGTGTTCTGTGGTATAGATTAGGCAGTCGATTATGACAGGTTAATCACGATCACGTACCATAACCAGACCCAAGACGGCAATGGCAGTCATAAAAGCACTCCCTCCCTTTCCAAGAGCAAGGGCATAGAGCTGGACAAAAGGTTGGGGTGCGCCTAAAGAGAAAAGCACATCGTAGTCGGGAGTGCAGAATAAGAAGAGGATAGTGGTGATGAACCCCATGACACCAGTAGCGATAGCACTACTGAGGATACCCTTGCCTGCAACAACCCTCGCATTTTTCGTCTCTTCAGCTATATGTCCGGAAGCATCGAAGCCGGTCATAGTTCCAGCAGTGAACAGCCTAAGCAAAATGTCAATTCCACGTTGAAAGTTTGTGCGTAGTATTTTCCTACAAAGACATAATCCAATTCCAACCGGCAGGTGCTCCGGTACCATTATCTGGAAAATGGCCCATGTTAGGGAGTGTTCGACCTAGAAACTAGTGGCTTACAAGTTTGCGTGAAGACTTCACTAGCCGTGCGGAAACCATAGGTCTTTGATACGCCGATGGGGAGCCAAATGAGGCACAAGAAGAAGTCAAGCATCATCAAGCCGAGGGAGAACTTGAATACAGTCGAATAAACTCGCGGGGGGAGGTAGTTGATTGCCACGGAGAGTAGTAAAAACCCCTCGGAAAGTGCCCAAATGAAGGCCCTCCATTTGACGTTGTCGTTGGAGATGCCACCGGGGAAGTCGATCTCCCACACAGCAAACTGGGAGACAAGGTAATTGGCGGTGGTCTGGTAACATAAATCAATTCGTATGCATAGGACTAACGGGCGCCGCTTACCTGACAATTGCTCGCGGTAAAGGTCATCCAAGCCGTACATGACCACCAAGCAACGATGAAACCAACGAAGCGAGCATATTTGGGACCAGCACTTTCAGCAGCCCAGATATAGATCGACCCGCTCAAGGGCAATGCGGAGCAGATTTCAGCCAGTACCGCCGCAGTCATCGTCATGAAGATAATGGTGAAGACGTATGATGACCTGCGTGGAATTGTTAGAACAATGGCCACTTAAACTAAGCATTCGATACATACCATACGGCAGCAGGACCCCCCGCAAGGATACCAAGGAAAATGAACGAACTGTTATTAAATCTTTATAAAATTACTAGCAGTTGAAAAAAGAAAAGGGCTCACCGCACGCCTCCTATGAAGTTCAAGGCGCAGAAACTTGCGCAAAAACTTTCGATGAGATGCCAACTTCGGTGGAGTTGCTGGTAAGAGAAATCAGCACACGCACGGAAACAGTAGAGCATGCCTACCTGTTTATAACCAAGTTTTTGCTGAATAAAATGAATTGGTTAGTCTCTGTAAGGAGCAAAACCCCAAGGGGTCATTAATGGCGATACTGGGGGCTTCCCTACGCAGGTATCAGCGCTGTTCAGGTTCAAGCGGTATAATCTCAATCCCCTTTGCCTCCATTGACTTGAAGGCCACTGGAAAGCAAAGAGGATACCCGCAGCCACGTATACCAGTATAACCAGGATACACAATGGACGTTACCGATAACAGTGCAGCACGTAGGTGGGCCCCAGGTCAATATCGGAGGGTCTTTACCAGCTGCAGCTCATCTTGGTCGACAGAGGAAGCTTCCTCTTGGTCGTTCTTGCGGATTGAATCGGTGGACATCATGGAAGGAAGAGGGCCTGAATCAACCTTGGAAAAAATCGACTCTTATCAGGCAGCTTATATAATATGATAACCGACTCAGAAAATTAAAGTTCACAGAATTTCGCCGACACAAATCGGCAAAATTTTCATATTTGAAATTTACATGTAAAATATCCTCTACTGGATATTGAAACGCTGCATCCCTATGGGTAAATGGATTCATTGGAACAGGTAAAGGATGAAGACATACTGGCTTGAGTGCCTTGATGAGGTGCCACTCTTCCATCGAAACGTCTGCCTTGAATGAAGTCTAAAAGCATTACAGGCATACATGAGCTTGGTAGTATAAGAATCACGCCATATTTTACCTTGAGCACATCAATACTTTGACGACTGATATGGCTGAGAATTTCGTCCTTTTCGTCGAAGTGTCGGCCGAACATCTTCGCAGATTGGTACACGGCGTGTTCTATTTTAACGGCCACACCACCACCTGCCTGTGACTTCTTGACTATCTGTAGGAAAAGCACATGAGCTCCTGATTGTTCCGTATTCGAGAAAAATCACATCTTGAGTCTTGTGGTTGATTTCTAACGAGGTTCTATGAAATGGGTATTAGTGAAAGACGTTAGGTCGGGAGATGCGATGCCACACATTTTGCCAAGAGGGACTATTTCTTTCTTGGCCGTCACAGCATCTGTTTTAACTACAGCAAGAGGTGTTCCAACACGCAACGTGCCATCCAAGATATCCACGCCTAGAATAATAGGATCTCGTTTACAGAAAGCCGCAATGATCTTGAGGCGGCAAGGCCACACTGCCTGGGGCGCCGCATCCTTGCGTTTTGCCTCGGTGATCTCCTCGTTATAGGCCTTGAATGAATCGAACAGATGGTAAATGATATCGGCTAGTGAGGACTCGTCAGTGGGACGCAGTGCAACCACGCAATAATATCCCATAATACCTTTGAACAGACGGATGCCCATTTCTTCTGCGAGCCGCTCTGCTTCTTTATCGACAGTTACGTCGAAGCAAAGGATACATGCAAGCTCTTTCGCCTTCTCCAACATCGTCGCTGCGCGCATGATGTCCTTCTTGTGGACAGGACCAATATTGATACCCGACACAGGGATCTTACTGACCTTAAGGAAATCGAGTAGTGCCTCAAGCGAACCAAGCGTTGATGCCTGGACGCACACACCACGTCCAGACTTGTCGATACTGTTAAGTAGTGTCGTGAGGTCGGACATAATTTCTTCCTTGAGGTCGTCCTCATCGTCGTCTGGCCCGACAACTAAGAGGCGCGAACCAGCGATGGCCTTTTCAAGGTCGGGTGCAGTGATCTTGACTCCTAGCGCAGCCTTGACCTCTTTGTGGTGGACATATGCTGACTGTATGTAGTCCACAAGTCATTAGGTCATTTACAGGCCCAAGAAAGGGAAAGGCGACTGCGAACCTTGACGCGTAACTCGCGCAGTGGCTGAGGTGTCAACAGCGCACGGACTTGTGTTACGATTGGGCCGTTGAGACCACAGACCACGATCCTGTCACCCTCCCTCAGGATACCGTTTGAGAGTACTACATCAATTGTAGTGCCGAGGCCCTCAATAACCTTCACCTCCAGAACCGTGCATTCAAGTTCCGATAGATACATAAGGCGGTCGCTCATGCGTTGCTGCGTGAGGTTCACAAGGAGCAAGATCATGTCAGGGATACCCTCGCCAGTAATAGCAGAAGTGGGGACGAGGGACACATTGCGCGCGAAGTTCTTGTTATCGTAGTAAAGACATGCGTTGAGACCTTCCTGCGCGAACGCAAGGATGGTCTTGGCAACACGGTCCTCGAATTCGCGCTGCACTGCCTTCGACTGCTTCGCCAGCGACTCGCGGAATGCACCGTCAGGTGTAGGATCCCAGCTGTAGATACGATCTATCTGTCGGGTGTAGAGGTGATTGTTAGAAAAGATTTTTGATCGAAATAAACACAAACCTTATTCAAGGCCACAATGAACGGTGTTTTCCTGTCTCGAAGAAGCCGCAGAGATTCCAGGGTCTGGGCTTCCAGACCGTGCTGAAAGCTGAACATTAAACTCGTGATCTGAATCAAGAGCACAGGATTACGCACCATGATATCAACAACAAGAATTGCGATATTACATAGGGAACTGCCACGCGAGCGCAAATTGGTGAAAGACTCGTGTCCGGGGGTATCAATGATTAGTAGGCCAGGAATTTTATACTCTTGTGCCCCATCCTATCAAGTACGTTAGTGAACACATTTGTCAGTAAGGTAAAACGCACTCTGTTCATAACTTCGGTCTTCGTCTTGATCGCGTCCACTGGGAAATAGGTTGCACCAATTTGCTGTGTAATACCGCCTGCTTCGCCCTCCTGTACATTGGTCTGACGAATCTATTGAAATAATTGTCATTAGCAAACGAACGAACAATAGGAAGAATGGTACCTACCTTATCCAAAAGTTTAGTTTTACCGGTATCGACGTGTCCAAGAATACAACAAATGGGGCTACGAAGGTCGTCCTTATTGCGCGCCGCCAGTGCTGCCTCATGCGCCTTCCTCTTGCGCTCCGCCGCCTCGGCTTTGCGCTGCATAGCCATTTTCTGCGTCTGCGTCAATTCTTCCTCAGAGCTATCGTCGTCGGAGTCGTCAGAGTCATCCCCAGAGTCGGAGTCATCCTCAGAGTCCTCATTCGAGTCTTCCTCCGATGACGACTCTTCTTCTGACTCATCTACTTTCTTCGCTGCTACGGTGGCTTTGGCCGGCGGAGCACCTTTCTTTCCTGCTGGAGTAGCCTTGACTGGAGGAGTAGCCTTTGTGGTAGGAGGGTTAGACTTTGCGGTAGGCTTCTGCGTTGGTTTGGTTATCGGTGGTTTAACTGTTTCTCAGAAGTATTATATAAGAGTGAGTTTCATAAAATCGAAGGAGACTTGCCTTGTGGCACCGTATTCTTCTTGTCTGTGGCCTTGGGTGCAGGCTTTGCTTCCTCTTCCTCGCCGCTCGACGCGTCCCACTCATCCTTTACGTCGTCGGGCACAACAGGTGTAACAGGTTTCACCTCCTCGTCGCTTGAAACATCCCACTCGTCCTTCTCCTCTTCAGGCGCAGCTGCAGGTGCAGCCACATCGTTCTTGGGGGGTTCCGGCGAGCGAGGGCGAGATTCAGGAGCGGGTGAGGCGTCTTTTGAGGCGCTATCCTTCGCAGCAGGACCCTTCTTCCTGCGATTGCCGTAGACAACTTTTTTGGGCGCTGGGGCGCTTCCCGATGGTTGTTGGAGCCCCTCAATCTGCACGCCCGACGCGATTAGTGCCTGTTTCCGAATCTCGGCCATTTGTTTCTCCTCCTTCTGCTTCTTGGTGAGCAGCCTTCCTTCCTTCTTTGCAAGCTCCTTCTTCGCCTAAAGTAAATGGCTGAATTGGCTATTTGGAACTGGAAAAAAATGGAATTGAATATACCTTCTCCCGTTCTTTCTTGCGCAACCTTTCCTCTTCTTTCCTCTTCTCTTCCTCCTCAATCCTGCGTTCCTCTTCCTCAATTCTGCGCAGTTCTTCCTCTTGCTTGCGTTTCGCCTCCTCTTCCAATCTCTTCTTCTCCTCCATGAGTGCCTTCAGTGCGCTAATGCCCCCCTTCTTCTTCCCCCCAGCCGCCGGCGCCGGCGCAGCAGCTGCGGGAGCGGGCTCATCTTCTTTCTTCCCTTTCTTCTTCTTCTTCTTCTTCTTGGAATCGCCCTCACCAGCATCGTCCTCCTCCTCAGCCTCGTCCTTGCTGGGAGTAGGCACCGCAGACGTGGCAGGCGTAGGCGCAGGGGTAGGAGGTACTCCCCCAGCCTCAGTTTTTTTGGCGGCAGCTTGAGCCTTTTTCTTAGCCTGATAAAAATTAATGGATCGAATGGGTATTTTAGAGATGCAGAAGACAAGCACCTTCTCCCGTTCCTTCTTCAGTTTCTCTTTCTCTTTCTTAGAAAGGACTTTCGGGGCACCATCTTCTTCGGCTTCTTCAGCATCGTCATCGTCGGCCTTGGGTAGTGTGGTGGGGTCTGCAGGCGCGGGGGTGTTTTTTTCTTCGCCTACGATAAAATGCACTATGAGATCAATATACTTCGAAGCAAATAAATAGAGAAGTACCAAGTTTCTTGTCGTTGTCGTTGTCGTCATCATTATCATCCTGAGCCTTGCCCTTCTTACCCTTACCCTTTTTGTCCTTCTTTTTCTTCTCTTTCACGGGCCCCCATTCATCATCCATATCATCTGCAGTAGCCGTTATCGGTGCCTTGGACTCGATCGGCACCTCTCCATTGGGGCCTTCTTCATCGTCAAGAACAGGGTCTGCAGCACCCTTTTTCGCCTTCTTTTTGTCTTTCTTGCCCTTGGTGGCTGTCGCCTTGAGGGTAGACTGTGAAAAGAGATGTAAAATTTTATGTAAAAAGCCATACACCACGCGATCGACTAGAATTGCGCACCATGAGTCCTCCAAAGTCTTCCTCTTCCTCCTCCACAGCCCTATTCTCATCGGTCATACTCAGTGCAGCGTAACCAGAGAATCCGCCCTTGAAGCGATCCTCCTCTTCAGCAGGGGCAGAAACATTGTTAAGTGCGTTGGGCTCCACAGCCTCGCCAGCCTTGTCCCTGGAGAAATCATTGAAGATCAGCGTTACCTGTTATATCAAAGTAGATTTTGACATGCCAGAAGTCATCGTCTCCCTTCTTTCCCTTCTTTCCCTTGTTTTTGGGCGCCATATTTTAGGGCTTTGGTCGTAGAGGACGAGATAGTAGCGCTTAATAACTGAAGCAGTCCCTGCCAAATCAGAATCAGAGTCTGGTACTCACGTGTGCGGCAGATGGATCGCGGTACCGCGGCCGCGACTCTAGCGCGTTCCAGTCGACTCTTGCTCAGACTCAACATCCATACTTGCGACCAAAACGGATAATGGGACTCCTCACGATAATTCGAAAGAATAGACGGAAAGAGAAAGAGATGCGTATCCTCTTCTTGTGAGTGAACCCTTATCTCTGGACGAAAAGGCAAATCTAGTGATCGACGAGCATAGAGGACTCGATAATGCAGGTAAAACAACGATCTTGAAGAAGCTCAATGGGGAAGACATAAAGAGCGTTAGCCCGACGCTCGGGTTCAACATCAAGACCTTCGCGCATGGCAAGTAAGTATCTACGTTGCGTACCATCCAAGTTTCGGTTGACGCAGCACTCATTAGGTACACACTCAATATCTGTGCGCTTTCTCTTTTCCAACAAAAACTAAATCAGTTTAAAGAACCGTGAAACTAGGGGACGTTGGTGGCCAACGTACTTTACGGCCATATTGGCGAAACTACTTTGAACAGACAGATGCACTAGTGTGGGTGGTCGACTCTAGTGACCGAATGCGCATGGACGACTGCAAGCAGGAGCTACACGCTCTCCTCACCGAAGACGTATGTTTTATGGCATAAATCTTGCTATATACAACCCTCCGACGCTTTACAGCGGCTTGCAGGCGCCTCTCTCCTCATTTTCGCGAACAAGCAAGATCTTCAAGGTTCATTAAGTGTGGTGGAGATACAGCAAGTACGTCATTCCATGTTCTATTGATTTAACAATCGCAATTCATCCTGCATTAAAATTTGTTATTCCATAGGCACTCGACCTCGGCGCAATAACGACGCATCATTGGACAATCTGGCCATGCAGTGCTGTAACTGGCGCGAACCTCGTTGAGGGTCTGGACTGGGTAGTCAGCGATGTCGCTCAAAGACTGTATTACAGCTCCACGACGGCGCCTATGGCAGTCGCTGAGAACGTGGTAGTTGTTTAAACGATTGACGAGGGTTCTTGATTTTCTGTCATATTAAAGGCTCGAGTAGGCTCCAAATACTAGTCGACGTCGTCTAAGTGTGTAACAATTAAATAAACATCCCGGACGTAAACTCCATATCTCGGAAATCGGAAATTATCAACATCGGAGTTCAAAATTCAAACATACCGTGAGGTCATCCTTCAAGCGGTGAAGATCCTGAATTTTTATGTCAAATATCTTGCGGGCAGTGCGCACCGCCCATCGATCTTTCCAGAGTATCAGACTCTTCGCCACTGAGGCAAGTAATTTATCGAAAGGGAATCCCAAACCCTCACTATATGGCCAACCACTATTCCCATCACATCCACACCTCTGTACGTGGACAGCGAACATTTTAGTATGATACATTTTACCCAAATTTCCTAGTGCTACCACAAGAGTTGACACCAGGAATACCTTCTGAAGACTATGAACAACGTCGCCGGAATCTTATGGGTGGGTTGCCTGAGAACAGCCTAGTAGTTTGCGTAGCGGCGCCCATCAAGTACATGAGTCGGAGTAAGTGTTTTCTCGACCCAATATTGCTCTCCTAGCTGACTTTCATCAGATATCTTGTATGTTTCCTTACTGGGCTGTTTATTTTTGTAATCATTTTGTCATGTCAAAGCTACAAGTATCGCCAGGCGTCAGACTTTTGGTATTTGACGGGATTCGAGGAACCAGACTCTGCGGTTATCCTGGGTACGTCCTAATTCCGATTCAATGCTTTCCTTGATTGAAAAGCAGGTAGAAAAGACGTCAAGTTCCCGGGGCTACCGAATGACCCTCTTTTGCCACGGAAAAGACTCGGCCAAAGAGAAATGGGAGGGCGCCAGGTACGCTTTCAGACTCTCGCTTCTCAAAACTCCTACCCATCATCTCAGAACGAGCCTAGATGAAGCCTCAGCTATTTTCCGCGCTGACGACGCGCGCTCTATTGATCAGTTCTCCTCTCACCTGAAATCAGCCATGGCTGCTTATAACCACGTGTACGTCGATGTCCCTCCAACACATACACGCCGTGGTCCTAGAGCGACGAGCAAGTCTGTTCTCAAATACCTCGCACCGCCCTCCGAGGCACGATCCGACTACGACGTTATTGTGGACTCGCTAACCACGAAACGCAAGCCACTAGCCCCGGAGGTTGCTAGACTTCGCGCTATCAAAAGTGCTGCAGAACAACGCGTAATGAGGACCGCTGCGGACATCAGTGGACGCGCGCACGCAAAAGTGAGCCCTTGGCTTCTATTACGTGACGTCTTTCTGACTAGATTCAAGACCATGCGCTTTACGCGCCCAGGAGTATCAGAGGCTGCCCTAGCGGCTCACTTCGAGTACTTATGTATATTATCCGGCGCTCAACGTCTGGCATATGTTCCTGTTGTGGCATCTGGGTCAGTTGCATGTGGTTGTATACTCGGGTTGCTGATGATTTGATTGTAGACCTAATGCTCTGATAATTCATTATACATCTAATAATCACCTAGTTCGACAGGATGAGACCATTCTTATTGATGCTGGATGTGAATACAAGTACGTCTCTAGCTCGAATCAGGTACCCCGGGATCTAACACGGTGTCATCACAGTGGCTACGCTTCTGACATAAGTAGGCCTAGTATATCTCAGTGCCCTCTGAAGTTCACAACCCTCTATAGCTAGAACATACCCCGCGTCCGGCAGATTTACTGCACCCCAACGAGATCTCTACGCGGCTGTCCTGACTGCCCAAAAGCAACTTGTGGCTCTATGCCATGAGAGCGCAAACCTTAGTCTTCATGACCTACACCGTCGATCATGCGATCTGCTCCGACAAGAGCTAAATCAACTTGGATTCAACTTACAAGGCGGAGATCTAGAATCTGTGCTTTATCCACATTTCCTTAGTCACCCTATTGGAATCGATCTACACGAGTCGACGAACTTCGATCGCGGGGGACCGTGAGTGGCGCAATATTGGATCGTGAGACGAGCTGATGTCTGTTGTGTAGATTGAAAGAAGGCATGGTTGTTACAATTGAGCCAGGTATTTGATGATCAGGATCGCTCTATTCTGGTTAACTTACAACTTCTCCTAGGTGTTTATGTCCCCCCGACGGCCAACGTCCCTAAGCACTTCCACAATATCGGTATCCGCATAGAGGTGAGCAACCTTTCTGTTTACATGTGCTGCCCAGTGATACTTATGCATTTATCATAGGACGAGGTACTGGTAGGCAAAAATGACCCTGTCGTGCTCACTGTCGCCGCACCCAAGGAGGTAAGATTCGGTGTCTACTTGAGTTTTTTTTGTGGTCTGAATGTCATCCCAGATCGTAGATGTGGAAGCTGCCTGTCAGGGATTGCTCGGACTCGAACCCTTCTAGATCGGTGGTCCTTAATCTGTGGCAATATAATTTTCGAAATACTTCATGACCTTGCTTCTTGTCTTGTGATGTGAGCATGATTGTTCTCGTTGTACTGGACGTGCCGGCGAAAGGGACTGGTACTTTGTGGACACAGCCTTCCTATCACACAGTAAAATATTACGGTGACAAGGTAACTTGGTGCAAAACTATCAATATCCTTTGAGCGCCCACATGTGTGTGCATGCGGTATGTATTTTGGACTTGAAAAAAGAGTTGACAACGACCGCCGAGGGGTACTCCACAGATATATAGCAAGGCAAACATGGGCCGTCTTGAAGATACGGGGTCGTTCGCTTGTCGTTAGTTAAGGACGCTTCCGACAGCCGCCCCGTGTCCACCCATGCCCGATGTACAAAGGGACAAACGACATTTGATAGGCCCCTAGCGTCCGCGAATGTCCAAATTGTCGGTATCCTCTGTGTATATCCCAGAGTCTCTCGCCTCGGTGTCATCTATATCGCTTTTGAATGGCGCCAGATGTGTTAACCATATGATTGACTTTTGTTCACTGGGGGAGTCGTTATGGTTGGTCTGAGACAACTCGTCTCAACTCAAACATTTCAAACAGCATTTCTTTATGATTTGACCACTGGTTAGAGTAGCTCACTCAGTATTTAGGAAGTATGATCTTAGTGGGGTTCGAATGGATCACCAGCCATTGATACATTGTCGACACTTTACATCTTGTCTTATCGATCCCTTATTTGACAGCACCTGGGATGTTTTTTGTAGGCTGCATAAATGATGATGGGTTGAAATGGTAGCACCGTGCAAGTATACGTGTTTTTTTATAATAAAAAAGTGTTTACAGGCGGGCATTGCGCGGCATCTTCTTGAGTGCTTGCCGCACCCCAAGATCCCCAAGGACATCTTCGGCGCCGGCGAGAACTAAAATCGAAGCCTATTAGCATGCGAGACAAATATAGCAGAAATACTCAAGTACGTACTGGCATCGAATCCTGACGTCCGGTGGTACTGCGAAAAGCGTTAATTCGGGACCAGGTCACTACGAGAACCGAAAGTAGACCTACGTTCTCGATAAGTTTGCCCATACCAGTGGTAGTGAGTGCTCGGCCACCGAAGATTTGCGTAGCATCTGCACAGAAGATAGCTAGTTTAGAATGGCGTGATGAGACATCGGAGGGATATTCCTGACCTTCAGCAGTCTCGCGCGCCGTTCTAGAAACGAACCTAATTTTGGAGATGAATCATACGATAATAAGCGGAATGAGAGGGGGGGAGGGAGCGTACTGCTTCAAAAGGCCAATGGGACCAGCGAGCTTGTTCGACATCTCGTTATAGTTCATCTACAACAACCATGTTACGTTTGATCGGGTGCTCATCGCAGAGCGAGGAACAGATCATACCTGGTTCATCTGGAACGTCACTGATTCATACCAATTCTGGCATGCTTCAACGCGCGAAATCATCGCTGCAAGCTTCGCCCGGATCACAGCCTGCGACGTGAGGGGCTTGCCAAACACCATACGCTGGCTGGACCACTTGAGGCACTCCTCAACAATAAGCCGCTGTGCGGAGATTGAGCACGCAATAACCATCCATCGCTCGTGGTTGAAATTGCTCAGGATCACTTGCATCCCGTTACCCACTTTGCCGAGTGTGTGTGAGACGGGCACGCGGACCTGTGAGCAATCAGTAAGTATCAGAAAATGCTATTTCTGAAGCCATGGACTTACCTTGTCGAATGTAATGTAGGCTGTACCAGCGACCGAAGAGTAACCTGTTTTGATCTGCTTCGTCGTGACTCCGGGGCCACGTTCGATTAATAGAACGGTGAAACCGGTCTGGATTGCATACATATGAGGATGCATTGGGGAAACAATTAGACGTAGCATACCTCGGTTTTGCAACCTGTCGTAAAGTAGTCGGCGAAAGTTCCGTTTGTGATCCACCTAGAAATGTATCATCAGCAATGAGATAGATGCCACATGAAGATACTAACTTTTTTGTTCCAGTGACGACCCAGTAGTCGCCATCACGTACAGCAGTCGTCTGAAGACCTCCAACGTCACTTCCAGCGAAAGCTTCGCTAATGGCAAGTGCCACAAATTTCTTGCCCGAAATTGCCTGATTGCGGATTCTTAATAGCGAAAAGACTTGGTGGAGTATGACACATACGTCTGGGATTACTTTGGCGACAAGTTCCGGAGAGCCATAGTTCAATATTGGGGGAACGCCGATAACGAGTCCAGCAAGAAGACCGTCGACGACCGCACGGCTACTGACCCGCGCGAGCTCAGCGTGAATGATACCTTCGTGGAAGTAATCAAACTCTTCTGGCTTCACAACACCGCCTAGGAGTGTACGGCCATGCAAGTGCTTTCCAGGTCCAAGACGCATCGCAATAATGTTTGCTTCACTGAGAAATATGCGTTAGATCTACATTTATATATGCAAGGAAAACAAACCTCATCTTGTCGACAACCTCCTGGGATATCCGCTTCCCACTCTCCTCACATCTCACAGACTCCGGCTGGACGACCTCCATGAAGAATTTACGCGCCGCAACCTGGAACTTCCTATGCCCTTCAGTGTAGTATGGGCTGTAGTAGCCACGGCTAAGCCACGTCGGTTCAGCATACGGAACCTCACTGAGCTCCCCTGGTGCAAGAGGTCGGATGGTCTCTTCCTGTCCCGCAATCTTGCCAATTTGAAGGCGGGTATACTGAGGCTTAAGAAGAACCTCTTGGCGATGGAGTCCGAAGAACAACTGGGTCGCGTCCTTCCCAGCTATAACTCGCATAAATCACACGGCAGTTCTGGGGAGTATAAGTGTACACTCACCGACGCTCTCAGCGAACAGAATGTTCGCCCCTCCTGGGTGCAAGTTTGCAAACTTGGTGAGGTTGTAGACCTTGGAGTCTATGACGATCCACTGTGGTTGAAATTAGTCACCCAGCTATTGGTAGGCTTCATTCCACCATGCGCACTAACCAGGTCACCTTCTGTGTTATGCTGCTCCAAGCTTAATGACGATAGAGAATGGTTTAAGCAAAACACATACCTTTTCCACTTCTTCGATAGTGTACTCCTTTAATGCCATTGTATTCTTCTATAATGGAACGGCTGGTGTTGAAGTTCTCGAGGCGTTAAGTCGTGGAACGGAGTGCGGAGAAGCTGATCGCCGCGGAGCCTCTCATGTGAAATCTATTTCGAGCAGCCAATCGTGAACCTTGGAATGAGAATAGATAAGATAAGATCTGTGCCATGTGGACCTGCCACGGATCTCTATCTATAGGGTTGGTGCTTCCTCTGATCCTTTCGGCGTATATTGATCGCTGTTGTCTGAGTGACACTGTGACACTTTCTTCGTCTGTCAACATTTCTGGATCATCGCTGAGATTCTACAAGTCTTAACTCCACTACTGAGTTTAATCTAGGATTCTTCTCCAAGCATAGGATTACTACCAGCATGTTTGGGATCTTTTGGCCTTATTATCATGTATTAGACCACATGCAGTATGATGGATACTTTATTATCACCGAATATTGTCGAGCGGCGCGGATCGCAAGTCATCCCCATCACTGGAGTCAGTGGCATAAATACTACTCGGGAAGGATACAGGAACCTTGCCCTCGCTCTTCAAAGCGTCATGTCCTGTAAAGCCCCAGCGATTTTTCTCATGGCCCTAGCAGTTGTCACTATAGGCACGTATCAGGCTCTGGCCTCCCCAGCATCCGGCCTAGTTCCTATCATACCCCGAGAGATCACTGTCAATCTCGTCGCCAACTTCGACCCACGCAATATAACACAAGACTGCCAGCCCATTTGCACATATTTAACAAACCAGTTCAGCGACGTACGTTTGATCTTTTCTGTAGTATGGCTAGCGACTCATCAGGCATTTAGAATCCACCATGCACGAATAACACTTGCATTTGTACGAATGGATTTATTCGCGAGTACGGTTTGTGCGCGGAGTGTGTGTGGAACACCAAGGCGAGTGGGAAAGACCTGGAGAGCTCGCTCTCGGAGACTCAAACGCTTTTAAATGGTACGTCTATCGCAGGTCACTTATCAGAAGTGCTCAGGTTCACATATAGGTTTGATATCGAGCTGTAACCAAACTGGCCTCCCCGTACAACCGTACACCCTCAGCAAAAGCTCTGCGACTAACCTGGGTGGCAGGGGTTGGTTTCTTGGAGCGTTCATTACTATGGCGTTGAGTATTGCTGTTTGGGCTACATGAATGGGTCATCGTGTTCATTTGGGTGAAAGAACTATTATCAACATTTAAAATAGTTGGGTACATGTAGTAGAGTTCTGTATCATGAGAAGGTTAATCCAATCCTAGTATATAATCAAGCTTATAACTGAGAAAAGCAATTATTAGAATCTCAGTATCACGAAGGCCAAAAAAGGAACATACTCTAAAGAGGAAACCCAGCTATTACAGAAAGATCCAGAGTCAGCAACTTTGCTTTAGAAGAGACGACAACACGTACATCTTCTGGCGTCAAGCGTCCCATAGCCTAAGGGCGAGATCAGCCTGAGAATAATCGCCAAGATCTTCCGATAATGATTGGCTTACCTGGTCGTCAGCAGCCAGAGTGGCGTTGACCATAGCAGACTTCTTATCTTGAAGCTAAAAGGAACAATGCATTAGGAATTGTTTGCAAAACGAAGTGCAGCGCGACTGACCTGCACGATCTGACTCTCAATGCTGTCTTCGATGACAATTTTAATTGCCTGTACTGGTCTGTGCTGACCTAATCGATGGATACGGTCCATCGCCTCTGCAAATTCAAGTCAGAATAACCCATGAGCAGCATATTATTACGGAGACTTACGGAACTCAACCTGGACAGAACAGAGTTAAACTCCAAGAGTAACGAGGAGAGATAAGCAAGCACATACCGCAGGGTTCCACCAGCTATCCATTAGGTATACCCTGGACGCCTCAACCAAGTTAAGCGCGACGCCTCCGGCTTTGAGACTGACGAGGAAGACAGTGACTTCGACGTTGTTGGCTAGCAGGACGCTGATCAGAATAGTGACCCGCAAATGAACAAACCGAAAGTCGTACTAAAGTGCTTAATCGTAGCATCTCGTGCCTGTGGACTCATCGTTCCCTCCAATCGGCAGATCTAGCCCAGAATGAGAATCCTGGTCCAGACGATGAAAAAAAATAATACGAACATTAAACCCAGCCTTTTGCAGCCTATAGGCAATGAGGTCCAAGAAGTTCACAAACTGGCTGAAAACAATGCTCTTTGTCGTTGCGTCTTGCAGGCGGAGATTGCTAAGCTCTTCCACAAGTGCCTCGATCTTTGAGGAAGAGCGCCACTTCTCCAGGTTCAGCCGCCCGAGGATGCCCTGACGTGCCTTGCTGGACGTTTCCGCGAGCTCCAGGGCAGGGGCTTCAAGGTCGATTGTCAGGGGAACATGGCAAGTGGGACATTGTGGCTAGCGAGTACATTCAGTCACGCGAAAGAAAGCTGCAGAGAAGGGAAGACGAACATGACTTTCCTCCGATGACTCGAGATACTGTTGGATACAAGCTCGGTCGAAGATATGTCGACATTTAGACTGGATGGCATCTTCGGCGATGTCGTTGCAAAGGCGGCAGACAGTTGCCTCTTCGAACTCGTCGCTGGCGAAATTGCGGGCATTGGTTTTGCTCCGTAGAACCAAGTCTGGGTGGCATGCCATTTGCCTAAGGCGCGTAAGCCTGTGAAGCATATTTATCAGTCAAAAGGTCAGATTACGAGATCTCAAACTTACAGAGTAAAGATGTTGGAATAGTCTGGAGAGTGTTTTCTTCAATGAACTTCATACACTGTAAAAGATAAACACTTACTATTGAGAATAGTTCCTTGGTCAATATATGTGCTGAATTCGCGCTTTGCGTTCGAATACAGGGATAGGTATAGGTCCTTCTCCTCCGGGCTGAAATAATCCTTACGAACAAGAACTGTGCGAGGTGGTAAACCAAGGTCGTCGGCCTTTTGCAGCTAAAAAAGTGCGAAGATAGAGAATTGAGACAAGCCAAGTACGAAGCATGTTAGGCATACCTTGGTGCGGCGAAGCATCATCCTATCAAGAAGAATTCTAAGTTTCTTGAAGGCATATTTACCAGGACCTCTCATCCCATTCTTCTGAATCGGAGTAAGAATCTCATTATTCCAAAAACAGGTCTATAATAAAAAGTAAGCAAGCAAGTAACGGGACGGTCACAGGCTACACACATGTTGCATAGGTGTGTGCCCACACCCTTTTTATGTTGCTGTAAGAACCTGCACCGATTGATTTCCAAAACACATACCATCACAAGATCGTTTGTCGGAAAACTTCCAATGCAACGATTTGCAATCACAGGCTTTGCCTGAAGCGAGACTTCAACATGGTTTTGACAGAAAGGAAAGCCGAGGCTCACAAAAATAATAAGAGAAAGGATCCCCTCCTAGGAATCGAACCAGACTGTACAGCTCTCCGACTCGGTTCTGGAGGGGCGTCCCGGATAGACACCACCGGAAGTTGCTCTTGAGCTCGAAGGCGGCCTTTGCTGTGTTGGTGGAGCGCTCTTTGATGTTGTGAGCTTCATCTAACTGAACATTTATAATGGATAAATTCATATCGCAAATTTTGCTTCTGAAGGAGAGCGCGTACCACAATGCGATTCCAGTGGACTTCGTGAATAGGGGATTTCTCTTTGACGATCATACCCTTGCGCTTAAAGCCAGTATGCTGTTTTCGGAAACAACTAAAAATCATATAAGCATCAAACTTTATGATGTAAAGACAGAAGTCATACCTCTCCATAACAGAGTAGGTTGTTAAAACCTAGAGATAAAGATATGTTGAATTCTCCCTTCACGCGACAGTGACGCAAAGCCCATACCACGTCATATTTCTGCAGCTCCTTTGTATCAGATTCTCGTGATGATCCATGCCACACGAGAACTTTCAGCCCATCCGTGTGAGCCTCAATTTCATTTCTCCATTGCATGACTGCGACAGTTGGACTAACGTACAATTTAGGTTAGTTTTGAATCCATCGAGCAATTTAAGTGAGCTTACGCTATAACAAGATTAGGTTTGACTCCGTCAGAGACGAAAAGCGAAATAATTTGAATCGTCTTTCCCATTCTAGAAACATATTAGCTGTTGAATACAAGTGCCCATATATTAACATTGACATACCCCATCTCATCCTAAAAGGAATACTCTTAGTTGCACTTGAAAAAAAGACACAAGGAAGGCACATACAGCAAGCATACCACCATGCCATATACCTTGTTCCTGCTTTCGCATCCAGAACAAACTTTCTTGCTGAAATGGCAAAAGGGTTAATTTCATGTTAGCTGGTTGGTCTGCCTTCGATGGAGTGATGATTGGTATCGAATCTTCAAGATTGCCCCAAACATCCTTGAGTTCTGGATGATGCTTGAGGAGTGCCAACGAAGTTTTCTCCGCCTACAAGGCACCTTGAACATCTCTGAAGTGGATAGAGAGCGATATAACGACGAACATAGGTTAAGCTGCGTCCTAGCTCTCGCATAAGTCGCTGCTCTTCAGCCTTGATTTCTTTCTTCCAAGCATTTGCTTGCTGCCTCTCCTCCCGCTTCTGTTTGCGCAATTCTTTCAAAGTCATGTGCTTCTTCTTGCTGGTGGAAACGGGAACTACTGCCTTCTTCGAGGCTGCCTTGCTCTTGTTAGCCAAAGGGATATCATCGTCGTCTGAGTCAGAGCCATCGAGGGCGTCACTCTCCATAGCATAGTCATCCGCTTCGACAGGCTTGCTTGCCAAACGGCGTTCAGCAGCTGCAGCACGCAGCGCCGCTGCTTTCGACGTGGGATTGCGTGAAGGGCCCGCAGCGTTCGCGTGATGCAATGACTCTTCTACAGCAACAGAGAGCATGAGGGCCTCTTCATCACTGTCGTCAGCCACCAGGACCTCTTCATCGTTTGCAGAGTCAACAAATTCTGAGCCGCTGTCCTCCGATTCTTCAATCGCGGGGTCCTCGTCAAAATCCAACCCGTCTTCGGATACTATTTCATTGTCGTCGGAGGCAGAAGGTGTTGCCGGAACAGGCACCTTTGCTTTAGCTTTTGCCTTCTTTGGAGACAAGGTTGCCTGTAATTTTGCTTTGGAACTTGAAAAAACAGCAATAGTGTTTCTACCCACCTGAGTTTTCCTCTTCCCAGCAATGCGCCTCATTGATGGTGCGATTTCTTCGTCATCAGAACTAGAGGGGCTCGGTGGGGCAGACTCCACCTTCGCTTTTCCTTTACCTTTCTGTGAATTGCGTGGCGTCGACATTGGTTTCTTAGACTATCACGGTTATCAAGTCTTTTCAATACAGTCTCGCGTATCATATCACACACCTTGCTTGCGTTGCGCTTTGCTTTTGGGATCTCAACATAACAAGTTGATGAAACTGCTCTCCGTTTCAGCGCCGGCCTCTTGACTGATGAGATCTCTGGCTCAGACTGGTCAATATCACTAGAATCCGTGCGCTTTCTTCTGGTTCCTCTTGTGCCAATTCTTGTCTTCATGTCTTCATTGTCAGAAGTTGAAGGCGTCTCAGAAGCAACCACTGATGCCTGAGCACTGAATATTGGCGAAATATCAGCTGTTCTTGCGCCAGAGGCAATTGAAGGGGAGGGGGGCTGTCGTGCAGAGCTTCTGGTCATTCTGGCCATTGTTGCTGAGCGCAAAGGGGTCAAGACAAATTTCTCGCGCTGCGTGACAGACTTAATTGGTGTGACTGGCGCCTAACGAATCTCACGTGGGCGCGTTGAGAACTATCAGTGTCACTCAGATCTGCCCTTTACATGGAACACTGACAGTCCTGATTATTTACACATGTAACTAGATGGTGAGGTGGGGTCCAAGCGTCCGCACCTGAGTAAGATAGGTCAGAGGAACCGTCACGTAGTATACAACGAACATTCCACGGCTCTGCCGTGCAACACGATCGCCACCAAGGAAATGACTCAAGTAGTCCGGATAAACATTAGGTAGCCCTCATACACAGCCCAGCCAATGGCCGAGCTCAAAACCTTCCGCGACATTCGCAAAGTGGCTCCATCAAAGTACCCCGCCACGCCACGTTGCTTTGGGAAGACCGTCATAAGCACTGGTCCGAAGAGAAGGAGAAACACATGTAGATACCTTCCAAATTGTGTGCACGGTGCGTAAGAGACCTTGGTATCTGTCTTCGGATCGAACCTGTATTTTGGTCTGAACCATCATGATGCAGATGTCAGAATAGTATGTGAGGGAACGGATCTCACCGACCTTGATGACGTCAAAAGGATGTGTTGCCATCGTGGCAATGGCACCCGCAGCGGCAGCAGAAAAACTGTGTATTCCTGCAGCGTGGGTGTTGGAGGTCGTTGGAAATATATTATCTGTGTATAGGTAGTAAGAGCGCTATTCGAGGTCCTGGGGTCACGCGTACAGGTTTCGCGCTTTATGCCTTCATAGAAGACTATGAAGAGACCAGCATACGGTGCATCACGAAGAGAAGACGCCAGGAATCCACGAAGGAGTTCTGATGGTCCTTGTCGAGTAATCGAAATGAGTGCACCGGTGAGGCTTTGATAGGCGTACATGTTGCTCTGCGTGGAAATCAATGAATAGTTGATAGTATTGAGAAGCAAAGAACCTCATAGCGGGCCTTGAGCACTGAGAAAGGATTCAGAAGGAACCCCACCCCGACACGCGTCGTGGCCCCGGCAAGAAGGTTGCCTCCACTCGTAAGAGTAGGTAGCACAGAAGAATTCTTAGAGTTCTGCTTGTGTGCCCGGACGATTGAGAAGTAAGGAGAAGTAGCCATCAACATTCGTAGCTGCGTCAGACTGGTCATATACAGCGCCACACCGGGTACATTCCTGTCTGGTGTTTGAGCATATATTCTCGTCAAGATAAGAAATAATTAAATGCCGTATTAGAGATGCGTTAGTCCCCCGCCATAGTCCCAAAAATCCATTCTCCACAATAACGTCGCGAGCAGTTCCAATGATAAGGGTATTGCGTCTAACTGCCATGAGTCCGGAATTAAATTACCAAAATAAGGTCATGCACTCACTTGACCATCAATAACCCGTCGCCTTGTTGCATACGTGTCTTCAGGAGGTCAACTAGGCGGTTGTTCAGTGATAAGCGTAAGTAGAGTGCATAATCGAGGGTACTCACAGGGCTGAAGGCAAACCGTCGTCGCGAAGCCCGATAACGCGCCTGTACGGGAGGTACCACGTTGAAAGTTTGGCAATAAAAACCGAAAATTTGACATACCTGAGAGAAGCTGCTGCCCGACATTGCTCATACGCTAGGAAACCTCAGTGGTCAACGAATATATCAACAGTACTGTGCTGTACACACCTCGAAGAGCCTGGGGAGTTAATACACGTCGTAAAATGGACCCTTAACAGTTCGCAGATGCTTGACTGGCAAGCCTAGGGAATGAATAGAATGCTGCTCGAAAGCAAGTAAGATACGAGCTAAGAGAGGCCAAGGAAGCAATGCGGCTTACTATCGGAATTCGGCAGCGGAAATTTCACGCATACAGACACGTGATCACACTCTTGTCAACGATTTCTAAGTCCGTTGAACTCCAAAGTTACGCTTGTTCACCTCCCTGCTCTCCTACACAAGACCCTAATGGCGGCGGCAGCAATTCCAGGGCAGGCACGCTCAAAGCAATTGCGTGCTTGCCTGCTTTGTTCGATTATCCAACTCCCCATCGAATTCCGCAAGAACGGCTGTCCGAACTGTGAGGAGATCATGCAGGTACAGATTCCTTCTTTAGCCCACCGCAAACGATGCGCACTAATACGATAACAGATGAAAATGAACTCCGACCGCATCGCATCGTGCACTACGACGTACTTTGACGGCGTGGTCGCAGTAATCGACCCGGAGAACTCGTGGGTGGCGAGATGGCAGCGGACGTGTGCGTTATACTATGACCATCTATATTTATATGTTCTTTCACTTACAGATATTGTGTTGTCCTGAAACAGCAAAATATGTGCGAGGGATGTACGCTGTGCGTGTCAAAGGTCGGATACCAGAGGACGTCGAGGCAGAGTTGGAGAGTCGAGGCATCAAATATCGCCCACGAGATCAAACAGACCAGGAATAGCCGCACTCGCAACTTGACTTTCATGTTCCCGTGGGTGTATAATAGAATAAATATGTATGTGTGTAATGTGGCAAGTGGTTCTACATCTACTCATGCTGGGTACGACAATTTGTATACATACAAGGATATAGTGAAGTTCAAACGTGTCGTGCGTTTCCATTTGGTCTACAAGAGGTCATGAAGCACTTTGTCGTACTGATGTGGCATATGTGCTCTGCCCCAACATATGAGCTTCTACAAACCATGAAAACAAGAGCATAATGACATACTTCAACATGTCTTGAGCGAAGACGATCTGCGAAAAGACCTGTTCCACATCCAGCACCTCAAATAGCCGCAGCTTGTCCGCATCCGGGCGAGCCAGGCTCATTGAAGGCCCAACATATGATCTGTGAGAGGGGTGCAGGTCGCTATCACGCATCGCCCACAGAACGCGACCAGGTGGGAACATATTCGACATCTGCATATTTGCTTCCAATGTCTTGCGCACTGCCATAAACTGGACGAAATTTGTAAGTACACACATGCCACAACGCCAGGCATATATAAATGAATGCTTACCCAGTCAGGGTCCTCAGGTAAACCGGCACCTGCCTTCCACTGCTTCGCCCGGGCAGTGACCGCCGTCCATCCCTCCCCTACATGGTTTCTTTCCGCCTCACAGAGCCATAATGCAGCATTCTTCAGGTCGCGTACTGAGCCAAGTGAGAGGCGAGAGACGACGTCGTGTGAGTATACAAACGAAACAATAAGTCGGTCAGCTAGCTTGCTAAGTGCCGCATCAGTCAGAGCTCTGCGCAATTAGGGTCAGTATTCCCCAAGTACGAATGAAAAATATACTAACGGAGGGGCAAAGCAGTAAACAGAGACCCGCCGCCCCACAGGGAGGCCGCTGGAGTGTACTGTAAGACAAGTTCTTGGGTCAGCCCATTTCTGCGCCGAGTGTCAGATTAGTGAGAAGGAAGGAAAATCGAGAGGGCGGACTTACCAGCCCTAATATGGCAGCTACTCCAGCCCCGAGGCTGTGTCCACACATAACAAGTTCTATATGAAATTAGATACGCCCGTTACGAAAAATGAGAACTCACCATAGTCAGGATTAGTATATAAGGCTTCCTGCACTGCGAGCTGCACAGGCTTGCCCACATCACCCATAGCACGCGCCATCCGCAGCATCCCACTGTGAACATGATACCGCGGAGGCGCTGTCGAGGATGCGCATGATTGGGACATCGACGGGAACGCAAATTGGCCTGGCACAGGCTGTTCTTCTTCCATCGTGGTCGCCGGCTCAAACTCCTCGTCATCACATGTCAAATCAGCCGCAATTTCGTTGAGCGACATCGTTCCCCTCAGCACCAGCACCACCTGCCCCCGCCCGTGGTCCGTCAGAACCCAGAACCTCGGCATCATATGCTCGCTTCCAATCACTGCCGTCGCCGACATCTTCGCCTTGATCTCCTCCTGCGCCTTCTGCCCGCCCATCCCCAGCCCCGCCGCCCGCTCAAAGATCTCTTGGTCGTGCTTCCCCAGCAGCACGTCCCACCATGAGTACTCTGACGCTGAGCTGCTGTCTAATGCGGCTGGCTCACCGCACACCTCGGCCTCTGACGCATCAATCGCAGTCGCCAGTTGTGCTTCCTCTGCAGCCGCCGTCGGTGTCGTACGAGGGCCCAACGACACACCGAAAAACAGCAAACTTGCGCCGCCGTACCCCGCTAGCACGATCTTTGACAGACGCCGCAGCGTCGTTTTGAGGTCGGCATTCGAAGGCCGAGCAGGCGCAATCTGGGCGCGCGACTTTCGCGCCATTGGTGAGTGTGACCGCGAGGGTGTTTCACTGGGCGATAGGTCTAAAGGTGTCAACGACGATATTGTGAACTTTCGCGCCCTTGGAGGCGGACCATCAGTGTCAAATGACCGCACAGACGATATTGTAAACTTGCAAGCCCTGGGAGACGGTGTACGCGACGGAGCCTCCCCGATAGAAGCTGCGATAAGTTGGCCTGTGTTTCCCGGTAGTATGATGTCCGATGTGACTCGCACACGGGAGCTCCTAAGAAGAATGAGTACAGATTAGTACTTTTAGACGCGGTACATACCTTCTGGACAATGTAGGACGGTCGACGACCTCATTAACATGGATTTCTTTCAAATGCTGGAACCAGATCTTCTCCTGCCACTCCTGGGTGACACCCTGTAGCGACACCCAGGCCACAATGGCGCGTGCAATCTGCGTCAGTCCATAACGCTTCGCCAGCGGGCCGTTGTCGTCCGCAGACCATTCACGGCGGACGAGATTGATGAAAGAAGCAAGTGAGAACGAAGCATCGCTGCTTCCCGGGAATATGACAGAAAGAACGTTGATCGAGCTGTGCGCAGCAATGAGCGACGTGTGTGTGACGTATTCACTGAGAAATATCGGGGCTAGAGTAATCTGTTCAGCAATCGAAATGACACTCGATACCGCACCGCCTACAAGCGGTCGGGTTACTGTGCTTCCACCAAAGATGGCATGGTCAACGACAGTGGTGGTAACACCCACAGCAGCACCTGCTACGCCGCGTGTCACTGCGAACTAAGGAACCCGTTAGCATCTGGCTCACCAAACAAGTAGACAACTGACCCCAAGCCTGGTTCCAACCTTTACAGCAGTGAAACCGAACGAAGTAACTGCAGAAGCCAAATCGATTCCCTGTCTCCCATAAGCATCCCAGCTTTTTACCATTGGGATATACGACATGAGAGATGGACGTACGGGACAAGAGGCGTTATGGAGACGAACTCTCTGGGGTAATAATGCCCTGCATGTGATTTTTGTCGATCACTCGACGTAGATCACCATAACTGACCTTGTCAAGCCTTCGAAGGGCTCAATGGCAACTTTTATTAGACATCTTATCTGACAGTTAACATAAATCTAGCCACACCATTGCCACGGCGTCTTGATCCTAGGACATATAGTAGCGATTACTGATTTGACAATTTAAATGGTGTGGTAGGTGCTATATAGTACATAGTCTGGGCCTGTTTTGGAAGCGTCGTGGATAGAAGATAGGGCCAATTCACTTTCAATGTACGTGTGATGGTACGCGGTAGTTGTGGGGGGAGGGCGATAGGGGCGATAAATATATAGAATAAAGATAAGGTTGAAAACCAAAACCTAATCAAGAACCAACGGGCAAGCCTTCTAGTCTTCCCTTGACTCTCGCAGCGACCAGCTGCTGCAGTGGGAGTCATGAGAGTTCGAAAAATTGGATCTATAGATATCCAAGCGGTCTAGTCGACCCGAGTCACGGCAATCGGCTTCCGAAGTCCTCGAGACTGGCGCATAAGAAGATACACAGACGCAAGCACGAGACCCCCACGAAGAACCAAGATAAAAGCCGAGACACGACGAGTTACGACAGATGTTTCTGTTCTCCTGTCCATAACTCAGGTATGCCGATCCATGGTCCAGTGATCGACGCTCCGGAGATCGCCCGTCATATGAAGGGCGGCGAGGAGAGTTATTATCGGGCCACATTCTAGGCGCGTAGCACATAGCGTCTCCGTCTCTAAGTGAGTGATCGATCGAAATGTCCTTGTCATTGAGCGATTCGGATTTAGCAAGTTCTAGTTCAAGTGTAGCGGGATCTGAGCCTTTTCTCGGAGGGACGTGTTTTGAGGCTTCTTGCTTAGAGCATGTTGGGTAAAAGCGATCTTGAGCGTTGGCTGACGTAAGTGTAGCTAAACGACTAGAGGTTGGACCCGCGGGTCCTAGTTTGTAGCGGCTGGAGCTTGCGTAGTAAGGGCGGACAAAGGGCGCGTCTTCAACAGCTGTGCTCTGCGCTATGTCTGTCGATATCGATATCTTGCGATCAACACCCGTGGTTAACGCCGAAGAAGGGCCCTGATCCCTAGAGTCATCCCGCCGCCATCCAAAGGAATCGACGTCGTAGCGGGGATGCAATTCAGATTTAGACCTGTCCCTGATACTTCAAGTTCCTGTGATCGAGGGTATCGAAGTCGCCAGAGCCGGAGAGCCTCCACTACCGCCAAAAGAATATGACTTTGTTGGCGAGATTTCGGGTCTGGAGGTGTTTAAAGAGGAGTTGGTACGAGTAGAACGTCTGACGAAAGCCTTTCGGACAGGGCGGCTCAAGGACTGGACTCGGAGATTTAGTGCCAGCGGTGGTATGTTCTCCTCCACGCTTTTGCTGCTTGACTTATTCCTCTTTTGAGAAGGTTCCGAGATAGTCGTCGTTCTCTTCGCGCTGTGCACAATTTAGCAGCGACAACACAAAAGTTGAAAAATAACGCACATGCCCTTAGCCATGAAACTGGTTTCCATAGCCTCGATCAGAGGTGAAAAGGTGGACCGCATAGTGTCCAGCGCCCCCTCAAAACCAGCCTCTTCGTAGTGAATCCCCACAAGGACTTCACTGAGATCTGCCAGCGTTTTCTCGCGGGGAGATGGAACGCCTGGAAATCCTAGACCGCCTTTTTCCATTATTTTTTCAAGAGTAGCGTTTGCACAAAGAACATGGGATGATTCCTAGTGTAGCATGGGCTGTATGTGTTGTTGGAGGATATGCCTGACGAAACACTCACGTTAAGAAACCGAATATTTTTCGCAAAGCCTTTCCGATTGCTGCTAGCCAAGATACTATGAGTTAGCTCCCTGAGATTTCCATCCCCTTGACATTACGTCCTGTTATAATAATAGGCGAGTTTATCAGTCCCGTAGGGGAGATCTAGAGAAGCATGGATGTCCTTCAGCACAGGCGCCGGGCCTGCGTAGGCTGGAGAGTTGATAGCTGTATGTGCGGCCTGTGCGAGAGCAGGGCGAGACGTCATTTGCATACTTACCAGGCGTGGTCGTAAGTTAAAGATGCAAGACTCAGACCCTGAGAGATGGTTGAACGTTGAACGCAGTGCTGAGTGAAGCGGCTGCGAGGTTCAACCATCTTATCCTGTCACGTGCTACAACTACATCATAGATTGATCATTGACTGGACTCCTCGAGGACTCGAGGGACGCATTACAGCGCTTTCGGAAAACCTTGACACAAAAACTTTTTTTTTTTGCCTCGCTTGAGTCTTGCCGATATGAGGCCAGGTACCCATCAAGGCCATCAGCTTACCGACGACGCA